>JAHZMW010003797.1:0-53315 GCA_027743745.1 Alloscopus bannaensis
GACAAATTGGTCATGACATGACATCGAGCAACCCTAGTTATGACAATATAAAGTAGGTTGACTTAAAGATCTGGTGGACAAAACCAAAGACCCCCCCCCCTCTTGAGTTGTTTGTCCACCGATAGTTTAAAAAGCGACTCGGGAAACATTGGATTTTAAAATCTGGATGCAAACCGAGTTTGCAAAAATTGCACGAAAATGCAGATTGCGATTCCATGCAGATTTTAATATCTCAGTGTTTAAATGAAACAAAGAGAAATCAAAGATTTCCAAGTTTAGCTAAAAGACGAACATTTTTCTGTTTTTTATCATTATTTTTGTGTTCCTCAGCGCAAGATAAACACGCTGGAAACACACAAACACATCGCAGGGAACTTTCCAGAGCGTTTAGAATTTTGCACAATTTGCTTTCTGACGTCACAGCAAAGATGCAGACCGTGAGGTGAATCCTCTCCGGTGAATCATCGTGATGAAGCGTACGTGATGTACGAGTTTGTAGGAATGGCGAAGTTATTGATAAACACAATTATCAGCTTTGTTCCAGAACACATTTACGCTCATTTTGATATCGATAATTTTTAGTCGCCCTTTGTGTCAATACAAAGTGTCAATCGTATGAAATATTATGACAGGCGTCGCACGCACACGTAGCACACATCAATCAAAACTCCCTTTCATGTAGACACGGAATGCCTTTCTAATCTGTATTTCAGACGACTACTTCATTCAACTACTGTTGACGTGACACAACGCTCGCACACAATTTCTAGTTGAGGGTTATCAAGGGTTATCGCGCTCTAAATGTTAACGAGACATGAGGAAATTGCGGAGATAAAAAGGACAAGCACGTAGAGCCTAGAAACTCTAGTTTAATCATGTGCATTGCATTTTTAGTAGTTGTCATTGACCTTATTTTTAAAAAACGGCAGAGTGGACACACACAGTGAATGCAGATTTCCTGATAAGTATCACAGTTCGGTCTCATGGCTCTTGTATCTCTAAATCGTGTATACAAAGTTGCTTGACTTCCTTGCAGCTCTTTCCTAATTAGCAGTCTTTGATTGAAGCTCGTTGAATTTTGATTCGAAACAGGTTGGAGCTTTGTGTGCCTGCACACTTGGAAAGAAGGGCTACCACGTTGAACTGTACGAATCTAGGATTGGTACGAGGCAGTATTATTTTAACGGATATAAATAAATATGAACATGTTTTATATTTGTATGTAGCTGAAAATATCCAGAGCATTGTCTCGACTGATTTTTGTTACAGTAATAATGATTGATTTGGTTGATTTGATTTTCCGGAAAAAAAGATCCTCGAAGCGAGCAAGGAAAGGTATTGTCTCATGGACGAAGCATCAACTTAGCTCTATCCGCCCGAGGTCGAGCTGCCCTGGCTCGTGCCGGTTTAGAAGATGCAGTTCTCACTCAAGGAATCCCAATGCGGGGCAGAATGATCCACGCTGTGAACGGCAGCAACAAGTCCATCCTGTACGACCCGAACACCGAACAGGTAACCAAAATCTTGAGAAAAAAAATTATAACATGTGAATCATTTGATCATAAAAAGTTCGACGTTCCCATATAGTGCATCTATTCGGTGAGCCGTCGTTTCCTCAATGAAATCCTTATTTCCGGTGAGTGCCGCAAATATTTTCAAATCACGACCGTAATCCAGCGAAATGTACGCAATTTCTGTCTTTATTCCAGAGGCGGAGAAATGTCCGAACGTGTCCGTTCACTTCTGTCATCAGCTCACGGACTCCGATGTGGACCACGGAAAGCTTACATTTCGGTATATCCATGTCACAATCTCCGTCTTTAGTAAATACTCCCTAAAATGTCAAAAAATATTTACTTGCATTTACATCTATGTCTTGCTTTACAGAGCACACGATCTGAAAAGCGATGTCCACGTGGATGCAGATCTGATCGTTGGTGCTGACGGTGCTCATTCCGCACTGAGGCAAGTGATGCTCAAGCGGCCAATGACTAACTTCAGTCAAACGTACATAGACCATGGGTACATGGAGCTGAGAATCCCGGCCAAGCTTGATGGACAGGTATTTTTATTGTCACTCTGTAAAACCAGTCTCTTCGCAAACCGATGACGCGTGACAATCACCGTCATGACTACTCCTGGCGAACGAATGCAAGTTTACTCAATGCCTATTTGTTCTCCACAACTTTAGTCCTTCCCAATCTATGGAAATGCAGGGAAATCATTTGTCCACTCGATAGTTATCCTTCAGTCCCTATTCATTTAAGTGTAAAGGTTTGCTTTTAACTTTGTAGCAATTCAGAGAGCTCCAAACGGCAGAGGATGTGAGCCACTTTTTCACAGCACAATTCCCGGATGCGATCCCCTTGTTTGGAAAGACACTGTTGGTTGACGACTTTCTCTCGTCGAGACCTTCCAACCTCATCTCTGTGAAGGTACTCAATTCCAAAACGGAGTTCACGAAGAAAAGATGAGAGTCAAAGTGTTAATGTGTATCTTTTGACTGGCACAGTGCGCTCCACTAAACGCTGGGAAGGGTGTGCTCATTGGAGACGCGGCCCATGCCATGGTTCCTTTCTACGGACAAGGAATGAATGCTGTACGCCTTTCTTCTATGAAAAAAAAATCTTTTTTACTTCCTCCTCACTTTTTATATGCTTCTTTTGCAGGGCTTTGAAGACGTCCGGCTGCTGGAAGAGTTGCTCACCTCAAGCCCCACAGAGTCGGTGGAACGGGTGCTCCAAAACTTTTCGGAGTCGAGGGTCGCGGACGCCCATGCGATATGTGAGCTGGCGTTGTACAACTACTTGGAAATGCGGTGTTTGGTGAACAGCAAGGGCTTCATTATGCGTCGCTTCATCGACTACAAACTACACAAGTACTTGGGATCCAAGTGGACCCCGTTGTACAACAACGTCACCTTCTCGCTCACCCCATACAGGGCCTGCATCCAGCACAAAGAGTGGCAAGACAAGGTCATGAAAACGGTTGCCCACTGGGCTCGTATCATTTTCGGAGCTGCGACAGTGAGTGTTGCCGTGTTTCGGCGGAATGACATTCGGCTCGTTGTCGACCACTTGACCGACTTCCTCAACAAGCATTACTACTAACCAACAATTCCTTATGGACACACAATCCACATTGTCATTTTATGAATTATCATCTAGTAATCACAAACTTTTAAACTAATACGATTTTTTGACTTTGTAAAAACTCGTGCACAGAAAACGAGCTCGATAAAAATCATGGTTATTACCACGAGGTCATGGGCAAAAGAAAGGAATAAAAAAGTGTTTTTTATACAAAACTCTGGACTAATTACAGGTTCCCATCTAATGTGACTAACCTAGCCAACTTGATGTAGGTTTTTTAGTGTAGCATACATCCATTTTTCCGTGCGTGTGGTCTACGTGTTGGTAAAACAAATACAACGCTTTTTTTCTGTCCCAACAACTTTCTGGAGATGTACGCAATCAACGCAACACTCTCGCATAGAATGTTTCTTGCAAAACTCTGTGTCGACCTCGCCACCGTGAGAAGCTCGGTGAGTGAATATCTCACACAGGATATTTGCATTGGATACTAGACGCGAGTCTTTATTAGCAAAAGTCGACGACGACAACGACAGCAAACATTCCAGAGTGAGGTGCTGATGGAGTCTTCACTCTCAGACACAATCAGTCACTCCACACTCCTCCACTCCATGTGTGCACATTTCCTCTCCACTTTTGTTGAGGCAGTCTGTGAATACGAAGAATACGAGCAGCTTCTCATTTCTCTCTCGTGAAAAACTTTTCGGCGTCATCATCACCATTCTGGTTGTGCATGGAAGTTCTCCAAGAAATTCTGATGAGGTGGCCATTGTCCATTGGAGAAATTGTTACAAGTAAAGTTTCCTTGACAAATCCAATCGTCTTCAGTAATAATTTAGAATGTGGGTAACATTTGACTTGGAGTTTGGTGCGGCTTGATTGTGAGATTATGCGTGACTCGTGATTCGTACCTTTGCGCAACACGTTTTCATCGGGCATCCTGCACGGAAGAGTTGTAAGTAATTCTTTAAATCGCTCAGTCAAAATTCATATATTTTTTGGAGGGGCTCGCGCTGAGTCTTTTGACATGATGCCATAATGTTCGCTATTTATGTGTAATTACGGCAAATTCACACTTTTCCTCGTGAGGCAACAGGATGGTCGTTGACAAGACGGTATTGCCAATTGAGACCATTTAAAAGTTGAAAATAGTTGATCTTCGTGAAAAAGTGAGGAGTTGATGTCATTGCAAATTACAATCATTACATGACATCGTACGTAATCCAAAACCAGAGTAATACTCACTCCAGTCGTTCATCGACTTCATTCTCGAATTTGCCCTTGCTACGGGGAAAAAATGGGTGTTGTGCGAGAAGACGTGTGAAACGACGTTGTGCGACGGGCATATTCGCATTTTCTAGAGATCACAAGAGGGACTCTGAACCAGTTCACATTTTTGTGTCATCAATTAGTTCTTCTCTTGGTGAACCCTCGCTTCTGAGTTGGCAAACGCAAATTAGCTTATAAAAGGCGTAAATGCCACATGGATGATGATGATGGGTCGGTTAAATTGTGTTGATTTAGGGGATCTCTCGTCATTATCGTCAACTCTAGTCTTTAACACGATATATTCATCGTCATCGCCAGAAACTTTGTCTCGAATTGCATGCTCGCTTCTCGTGTCGTTCAAAAGGAACTCTTACTCCCTCTCTGTAATCGCCTTGAATTGAATGATAAAAATTTGATTTGCTCTCAGAGAGTCTCCAAAGCCTTTCTCTAAAAAGGCAAAATATTATTGAAACTTGAGTTATTTGCCAGCTCTGCGTCAATTGGTGTACCAAAAGATTGGCACAAATTTCATCGATGTTTTTATTTAAAAAAAACTAAATTCAAATGGTGACGCGAGTATTGGAATTGAAATGGAGGAAAATAATATGCTTATGTCTCTTGGAAAGATGCGTGCAAGTCAAGAGATCGACCAATCATTGTAAATAGTTCGGAGATTTTTTATCTGCCGACAATCTATTTGTATAAAACATAATTCTCGAAACAAACAATTCTAAAAAAACCAACACGGCAAACTGTCTACATTATTGTGCTCGACACGATGCAGGTCTCCATATGGAGAACGTCAGCACAAGGAAGACGCATTGGTTAATGTCGCCAAACAATAGAACGGTGTGTTATTACGCAACAATAAGATTACCTTTGTTGACTTTGAAAAAAGTCAGAGTCAGACAAAGATAGTGGAGGCAAGTAAAACACTTTAGTATTGGATACTAATTTTTTTTAGTATTGGAAGCATTGATTTTGTAGGAACGAAATGGTTTGTAGTCGTGTTGAAGATGAACATTTACAGAGAGACTCGCGCGTATTGAGAAATGTGCTGCATTTGTTCATTGTTCCCATGAACACAAGACGGAGACAAGTCAGCCCATATTTCGGAGTAGTCAACACGTTGGAAGTGTGCACTCTGCTGGGACGGTAATTTGGCAAACTAAATTGTCCAAGCAGTTGTTCGGTCTCAACGTCGTTCTCATGAGCGCAAAACACGGTTAAAACACGTCCTTAGACAAGTATGAAAAGCTTGAAGAATCATCATCATCATCATTGAGAGTCTCGTGTGTGGCCAGGGCAGTCTGTTTGGATGAGCAAAAGTTGAGACTGACATTCCTGGTGTATGTGTGCGCATGCAAAAAAAAACAGCAATCATCGTTTGCTCAAATCGAAATCTGCTCAACACAGAATTTGCATTAAAGCTCTGAAAACGGCATTGTCATCCTGAATGGTCATCATCGACAACAGGGATTTATGTGCAGGCCCAATGCTACTGAAAGCAGACATTTTTTTATTTAAAAAACTTTGCAGTATAATGACAATCTACAATGACAACGAGGAGAGCACGTGACGAAATATTTTTGAACTTCAGCCTCTCCGAGTGTCAACAGTAAATGTAATAAAGCGATCCAAAAAATCACCGTATGGTACAAAATCGTGGGCTTTCATAACACAAAAGCTTGATCCAAGTGTGTAGGAAACGTAATGTCTCCCAAAAGCTAGCTTAATATTATTATTAGGATGAATTTTTTTGGAATACAGAACGCGAGAGAGAGGGATGATTCATGTAACATTCAGGATTGAGAGAGTTCGCATTTTTTTGTCCTGCATAATATAATTTATCCCCTGAGCAACAGAGCTCTATGTATTTTGATTACGGAGATGATGATGAGACTTTTCGTTTCACCATAATAATCAGCTCAACACTCCATGGAAGCACTTCACACACGTACACTCCACACGTCTCCTTCGCACACGGTCTTTCTCAATAAATCCTCAATGCTCTTTGTTACTGACTGAGAGAAATTATGAGAAAATAAATTGCCCGTGCGTTAAACAAACGCGTATTTTCTAGAAGTCATAATATAACTGACTATATGGCTCCCGGAGCTCTTAATCTTTAAGACAAAATGGTGTCTGCAAAACAAATGTAATACTACGTGTATGATGTATACTACAAGTTGCATAATAATATGGAAAATTTATATGAGCACACATTTCATAATCCTCCACTCGCGTTACGAAAAATGCCTGTCATTTTATGAGGGATGTTTTGCGTGCGTGTTTGCGTGTACATGAAAGACACTGTACGGAATGAAACACCTTCATTTTCCACGACACAAGTCATCGAGATGATGATGGGATTGAGGTAAAACAATCAGTGAACTGAAAAAAAATCTAATGTGTGTAGGTAAGTAGTATATGAAGACGTTATGGGTGTGATGTGTGGATGTATTATGTTGTGATGACATGACACGTGTATTGTCATCAGTCTTTCTATTTGTCTCACGAAAATAAGCATGTTTGTGTTGCTTTCTTTATACTCGCTCCATCGTCCTCCTCAGTCTTCGAGTGGGATGCTTGAGGATGTGCAATGGACCTCCTGAACCGCGTAAAACACGAGTTTTATTAATGTAGCTGAGTGTGATCAACCGTGATTGAGTTAGCAACTTTTAAAATGTCGATCGACAACGTGTTTGTGTACGCAATAATTGCTGTGTGATAATCCCTTTCACATTTAGAGTCCCGGAGAAAACTCCGGGTGCGTGCTTGAGTGGAAGGACGATGGCTGGTATTTCATTTGTTCGGAGTCTAAAATATTTTGTAATATCGAAATTCTCTGCATAGTTAAGAGAGAAAGAGAAGCGAGAAAACTGGATAAATCGAGAGCGCTCGCAATTGAGAGGCATTCGAAGCTCCTCGCTTTCTGTTGCTCGGCATAAAACAGCTTCACTCTTCATGTGATTATCATACCTTCATCGTCTGAATTACTAGCAACACCACACTTCATTGGTACGAATGAGGTACTCTTACGCCCGCTTGTTTGTCTGTCTTCCGAAATGTCTGTCGTCGGATAGCTCGTGAGAAATTGCATCACCGTATAAAATTGTGTTGTCAGTCGATGATTCTCCATGAGAATAGAACAGTTAGCCGCTTATATTTGGCGAAGTGGGTCTACTTCACCAGGATCAGTAGATCATTAACCAAAGGATTTGAATTGTCTTGTTCAGAAATACCTGTGGGCGGGTTCTTGTATTTTCCATCTTTATAACGAGAGAAGATCAACAATTCTGTTGCGAAAATAATTACGATTGCGTTAACTCTGTTCAAACTCAGGACACTGAAAATCTGAAAAGTTTATCGGTACTATTTGTTGTGAACTTGCGTCACTTGTTATATTCGCGAACCATGATGATTAGCATATCCAACTAGTGTAAAGACACGAACTCAGGACCACATCATGGCAACAACACAAGAGCAATAATGGAGAGTATGAAATTCATACGCAGATATGATCGAACGGGATTGAAAAAAGGTGTTTTGCTTTCAAATGTGGTGATCGAAACTTTGCATTAATTCCTCTTCCATTTTAAAATATACGTCGCTGTATCATCTAAAAACCCAGTTTTGAGAAACCTTTTTTTTAAAGGAAAAAAGTACGGACGATGTCATTGTCATGAAAATCTCAGTGGAAGACAACAACGATGTCATCACGCATTTAAATTTGAATACATGTAAGGCTCCAATTAGGGGAAAGAATTTAAGCTCCGTCTTAAAACGAAGTGGCTTTTGAGTTTAGACTTGTGGTCTTGTGATATACTCACGCCACGAGAGGAATCTGTGGAACGGAGGAAAGTGTACAAATTGGTACTACTCAATAATAGGATGATGATGCGTTGTCTGTACGCCGTGTAGTCGTAATGATGGAGTTGATATGGAAATTGGAGGGAGACCAGTGCGCCTCAGAATGTGAATGTGCAATGAGAAAAAGACTGAAAGAGAATGGAGAATTGCATGCAGGCGCGCAGTAAATGAGCACATTAACTCAAGAACACACAGCTCCTCGAGTTGTTAGTTGTCTCGTAAGAGTGATGTGGAGCACACAAAATAAAAAGTGAGCTCAGCAGCGGGTTAGATTCTCAACTTCGGCGTTCCTCTCAGATTTCCTTCTTCGTGAGCAATTATTGGTAAGCTTTGTGTGTGCAAGCACATAAGCCCGCAGATAGGACGAGGCTTGAACACACTTTTCCTATCACAAACGGCCTTCACGAGGGACTACCGCAGAACCTCTGCAAAGTTGGAAAACCTTTGGCTCTCCTCAAGTCGCGTTGTGTGCGGGGAGACGTGTTTGTCGGAATTTCTTGTGATTCGGATTTCCTCCACTTGATCCCTCCTCACGTGATTGTCATGTCGACGAGATGTGGAGAAATTAGTCAAAAGTGAGAGGCGGAGGTGAGTCTGCATATGTCGCTCTGTGAGTCCGCGTTTGAAGTAAACAAAGAGATACGTAGGCACTTGGGCACTCACGTTGTATCCTGGGGAAAAGGTGTCAAATGTGAGTCGTGTGCGCGAGGATGACTGATAACGTGTCGGGATGATAACACGTTTTTCTACTGCCATCCTACTGACACCAGGATACTAATAATAGTATGCGTACAAGAGGCGGATCTGTGTTGATGATGATGACTTTTCCCTGTGATTACACACTAGTATTACCCAGGTGCGTGGAAGCCGTGCTCAACAAGTGACGACAAGAGGTTCGGAGATGATGATGAGCAACTAGTACATTAGGAGATATACCATCAAATTATCATCAGTTTGAGGGAAACCGGTCATCTTACTCTAATCCTCAACTTGATCTGAACTGGAGGCTCTGGAAGTGGAGGAAACGAAGGAAGTTGGGTTTCCAAAAAGAAAACCGTTTCTAGTACATTTCGGTTCTCCAAGTTTTGTGCGCGTGGCGCGCTGGTGTGGAAGCGTGTGAGTGTGCCTTTATAACGAGAAGTGAGAGAGTATTATTTTGTGTTGTGTTCGTCATCGTGGTGGTACTCACACAGGTAAAAAACACCTCGTGCATTGTATATTATTATGTGTGTACAAAGTAAATGCATAACTCGGCGTCATCACCGTTCTCCTACGAGCATATACCGATACCTTCGCTCTCTTGTTTGCTTTTTGTTTGCAAAACTGTGTTGAACTTTCAACGTTCATTTTACAATGTTATTTTACATAAAAAACCGCTACTTCCCACCATCTTTTCAAATGATTATTGTGCGACTTTAAATCTTATTGCTTTAATCATGGACAGAGAACGGTTTGCTAACAATTTACGAAAGGAGCCGGACATAATTCTGTATAACAATTCTAAAAATCACATCAAACAAAACAGTGTAAGTTGAAATTTAATAAAATCTCAATTTGCCCCCTATTTGTCGTCAGGGAAATTATTCCAGAATTTTATAGAAAATCAAATGGCTCTTTGCTGTTCGACCTGACAAAATCGTTGGGCTTCATTTAAAATTGCAGGAAAATCATACGAGCCCCTGCTGAGTTCAGGTATCGATACACCTCTCGACCAGCACACGTACAACACGCATTTCTTCAACTATGTATCCAATTTTTCTCGACTCGCAACAGCTCGCAACAAAAGCACAAGGAAAACGACGACTGTTGTGTGTGGCTCGTCATATTATCGTGGTCGTTTCGCCGATGTCATCATGGAGCACATGAGCATCCATCATCATTTATGATGCTATTTCTCTCTCTGTCGTTGTCGTCAGTCTGTGTGTGAAGTGGAGTTGCTCACGAACACGCTCTCATCGCGTTGCCACACTGTCGAAGTGAAAAGGACAGGACAAACTTCTCGTGGAATCTCTCCTCGGAGAGAGTGCTCCTTTTGAGAGAAAGTGGAAAGAGGGAGACCGTTGTTTGTTGTTATTTTGTTGCTTTTATCCTTCCTCCCTTTTGGTGAAAGCGAACAAGCGGCGTTTCCCTGAATCCGAGAAAGTGCTCAGGAAAGCAGGGAGACAGTGAGGTGAGTGTGACTACTGAGAAAAGTACTTGATGTCGCCCTCAATTATGCGGTGTACAATATTGCCGTCCCCTATCATTACCGGGAATTAGGTGTGAAAGCATCCGACTTTGTCGGTGAGACACGTCAAGGACGCTCGGTAACGACGGGAGCGACACCACCTTCAAACGAGGGGATGAGAGAAGAGGACATGATGATTCACACGTTCTCCTCATCCTAAAAAACAAAACGATCTCGAGATCAACGCGTGAGCCGCACAAAAATTGTTGGCTCAAGTTGGTCGTTTTTTTTCTTCATTCTCCGTTTATTTATGTTGTGTCAGTCCTGTCTCTCAAATTGGTACGAGCGACACACCAAAATCCTCATCGACATGTAACACTCTGACTGACTCCCACTCTTTCATTGGAAGTGCTCTCGTTTCATGTGTTGACAACGTGTTGTCCTCTGTTTCCGCGTCGTGCTTTACTCGAAGTGGGAATTGTGCGTGCTTTTATTTTGAGTGATTGAGTCCAAGACAGGAGGACCGGACGTGGGGAAGGAGGTAATGTCAAAAATACTGAACCTCAAACAAACCCCCGTGTTTCTCCTCATCGCACTCAACATTAAGATTTTCTCTGAGTTGAAAGAGTTTGAGTAATCGACGCCATTCAGTTGGGCAGCAACGCCCTCATTTTTCTCCTCGCTTTATTATGCATTCTATAAATTCGGTCAAGTCTCTCAATTCCCAATGACGACGAAATCAGAGGTGAACGGTCGTCGGAGAAGCACACATTGCAACTTGGGGCTCACTGCTCAGAGTCCTTTCTCATTTGAGTTCTCTCTGCTAATTGCATGTGTGCTCACCTCCACCACATTTGCGGAGCACACACGAATGAGCTACTTGCCTCCATTCAGAGACTTGGAGCTAAACAAAATCTTTGCAGAAGCAATTAGCATGTAAGATATTATGCAAATGTCTTGGAGGCTAGAAACACACATAACGTTGAGGATAAGGTATCCATTTCGACTTTAAACCGTTTACCTTCGTTGTTGTGTGAGAAAGAGAGTGAGCCTTGTCATATAAAATGGTTTATTACACAGACGGAAAATATATGATTTTTTATGAGTGCAGACTCCATACAGCGTGTGCAAATTATGCGGAGCACTTTTATTTTTAACTCTACCCAACCCAGGAACGCGATCAATCGATTGGTTTTAAATGAGATAGAAAAAGGAGTTAACGTATCTCGCATTCTCTCGTAGTAGATTTCCTCTGTATATTCAGCTCACCTTCGTCGCTCAAAGGAATGATTGATGATTTACCTGTTCACTCTGAGAGAGAAATCATTGTCCTTTAGTGTGTGCTCTTTAGTCGCACGCACCACAGCTCTTTGCCCTCTATTTCCATCTCGCTCCACAAAATGATAATGTACGCAAACTTACATGACTCTCATTTGAATATAATCAACAGTGTGTGGGGCATACAAAGCTTTGAAAAGGAGGAGTGGGCTACGAGGGACGTGCACACAGGGCTGTAAAAAATAAACTTGATATGATTTTCACAAGAGGGAGAGAGGGAGGAAAAAGTAATCAAAAATCGTCCACAACAGCCACCTCTCTTTAATCATAATAACGTCAACTCACTTTTTCACCATTACACAAGGAAAACTGCTACCTTCCTAATGCATCTTGTGCATAATATTTTGAGTACCTACCTGCATATGTTGGTCCACACTTTGTAGTAGTAGTCGATTATGTGGATACATAAAAATACATAATGATAGTCATAGTACTAATACTAATAATAATAATACAGTGGTACGTGCACCTGTCAAAAAAATTCCAAGATATAATCAGGATGATGACGACGATGACGATGATATCTGCAAAAGTGAATATTTATGTATTGTATCTTACGGCTGGCGTGCGTGTATTCTCTATTGTCCACTTGGAGAGTGTGCAAATGTGTGTGTCAATGTGAATTGTGAATATGATCTCTTTTAGCTCTAGTTATGAATATCTCAAAATATGGCACAAAGGACGGAGAACTGAACGCAACAGGTTTTTCATCAACAAGTCACATTTCGTCTCTCTAGCTCGCTTTGCTCGTTGTCGATGGAGCAAACCAATAAGTCATACCTGTGGTGATACTTTTGGAGTTTCAGTATATAATTGTCAGTTTCCGTTATCAGCACCAGGAGCAGCGTTTGTGTGCGCATAAAAAGCATATATATATATCGTCAATTATTGATGTACTTTACCTAAACATGAGGACAATACGAAGCACTTTAAATATCAAAATATGTTTCATCTGTACTCCGCTGCTGTCGATGAATTTGAGCCTTTTGTGTGTGTATCCTTTTAACATCTTTGTAAACCTTCTCATCATGTTGAACCACACGCTTATTTACTTTAAGCGAAAAAAAAAGTGTGTTCACTTTGGGATGAGCAGAGAGAGTAAAGGAGAGACGCCCAGAAAGGTCGACAACAACAACAGAAGTTTGGTGTGCGTCGGCAGAGTTGTGTTTGCAAGTGTTCTTTCTCCGTTTTCTGCCCATTATCACGATAATGGAGGAACCATACACAATATCATCGACAGTTTCTCAGAGTTATTGCTTCCTACACGACTTTTCCGTTGCTCGTTGCGCAAACACTTAATCCCTCAATAATATCCTTGTTCTTATGACCCTGGTGTTGCGCGAGTGGTGCATCGTAAAAAAAAGCCGACGTATCTTACATGAATAAACTTGCTTTATCTCGTATTTGCACCTGTGTAATACACACTGTTGAAATTGTTAGCTCAACTTCGTCATCATCATGAAAATCTATTGCTGTCATGATTGAGTACATAGAGGAAAACGGGCACATACTTACGACGCTAAATCAGAGTTGAATGTTTGAATGGTTTCCTTCCCTTTTGTCTTTAAACAATTTTCCGAAGAGACTCGTCTCTGTCGAAACGCACACATTCCAGTTCACATCGAGATAAAGAGGAAAGAATGGGCTGTTTCACATCATCATTCATACCTATACGTAGTTAGGCAAGTTTTTTTCCCCATTGAAACTGCAACGATGTAAAGGATTGGCGAATATGTGGGGAAATTTTTGTAGCTTTTGAAGCAAGTCATGGTGGCAGCAAGAGATGTTATGAGTATGTCGCATCACCTTTGTCAACCAGTGACGGTGAGGAAAGGATGACAAGCAGTTTCCGATTGTTGTGCAAATGCTCCTTCGCAGACATTCAGTAGTGTCAGCGTACTACCTAAAATGTTCAATGCAGGAGTGGATTCAACATCAGCAAAACCTTTGAACACATTTTTATGTCGTTGTCACCGGTGAACTTTTATTTACTGCTACGGGAATGGCGGCATATATGTCCAGTGATCCAATCATGCCAAGGCACCAAAGAAGTGGTTACAGTGTGTACGATAATCTCTGCCTGTTTACCTTCACAGCCTGTTTGCTTGACGTTCTTCTGTGTGGCATTCGTATTTGTGCAGGTCATTCCCATCGGTTGTTTGGGACTGTCGGTTGGCAATTGCCAATAATTGGTCAGAAAAGGGCGTTGGTGTTCACTTTGCCTTTCCGTTTTCAACAACAGTTCCTACATGCATCATATTCATCGAGAAGTTTAGCGATTTTTTAAAGAGGATTACACGGAATCCATAATGTCTTGTGAGCTACAGGCGAAATCCTTCATATTACGAAGCAATCAAAATGAACCACTTTTCATGTGGATTATTATTCCTCTTTACCAGTTGTTTACGAAAACACACGTAAGAGAGAGTGAAAAAAAAGGTTTTTTGCACGCCAAAGTTGAGTGTCACGTTTTCTTACGAGATCTCTCACCTTTCGAGTCAAGGATTGGTAAACAAGCTCTGTTTTTGGTGCGAGCACATCAACAAAAGGGGACTTTTTTGTGTTTTTTTTGTGTGCAGCGTCGTTGAAATTGGAGTAAGAATGTATAGATTGGTATGACTTCATTAGCTGTCAAATATGTCCAATTAAAATCCATCAGGGTAAACACAACAACTTCGATGGGGACACGTGACGAGTCATGTACACTTTAAGTAAGCTCCCAAAAGAGAAGTTGGAAGAGGAGAAAAAATGCAAAAAAATAATTAAGGACGTAAATTGTGTGCGAGTTTGATTGTGGTGTTTTCCAAGTCACATTACTCATTCAATCCAACACCACTGACCACGAAATTGTTCACTAATAAAATACCCTCGTCGTCATCATCACTTATGACTCCACAACAACTTTGTGGTGACCATCACGTTTTAGTAAGCCTGATGTACAGTAATAATAGACGACCATACTGTGCTCACACTTTTGAACCACCTTCTTATACCTTTGAAGAGGAACTCGAGAGACGAGGAATAGAATCATCACTTTATTATTGCGTAATACTCAACGTTGGGTATATGTGGATGAAGCTCAACTTTTCAAGCGAAGAGAGCAAAAAAAAATGCCAATTCCACAAGAGTCTCTGTAAAAGCCACTGTTCGTCCACTAGTCGAACCAAGTTTCATGCATTTCACATTGGCTCTCACTCCTTGGAACAATTGCATTATTATTGGTGGCCTTGAATGCTTGTCAAGTTTAACATTGCTACACAAAAATTGAGTAGAGAGGGAGAGATGAATGACAGACGGATGGATTGATGGATATTATGTTTTTATAATGATGGCAAATGAAAAGAGGGGAAAAGTGTAGTACGCATATTATATTGGTTGGTGAAGCATAATATTCATTAAGCACAAAGAAGACTGATGCTGTATGCATTCACGATGAGTTACTGTGCTACACAATACTCAGTGGGAATGGTGTAGTGGCGTATCACTCTGTAAACGAGAGATTTAAAGTGAAGCTCAAAACTCGAAATCTCTTTCAGGATAACATTATTATCGTCGTAAATGGCACACTCGATTTTCAACGAGCAATACGCTTCCATCATCATTACCGTCGTGATTCGTGTGTAACGTTTGAAAGCATAGTGTGTGCATCACTTCACCTTCACTACTTTAATTATAGCGTACCGCACTTTTTCATAGAGCACACAGTAGCCGTAACCTGAGCTACTGCCATAATATTCCTGTCAGACTGGCAAAAATGGTGGTTTCGTTTCTCTATGTTTAAGCAACAATAATTTAGCTTTCAAGATGATGATGGTGATTGGGGATAATGCACATTGTGATTCTCATTGCGGAGCATTTATGCCTCCAGAATTATGCTCAGAGTCCCAAGAGGAATCGACACACTTTTCTCAAATGAACGGCGTTTCCAAATGTACTTCAAGTCATTTCAGAACATGACTGTGTCTCCCTTAATGTGGCACAGAGAGTGGAGCACCTTCCAGCTATTCGTTGTAGTTTTAAGATTCGAGTTTTACACGTTACTACATACTCTTACAAGGTTTGAGGTGTTGTTGAAGCAAACGTGCAGTTTGTCAGTTTCATTCAATTCTATGAATGCCCCAAATTCGACACCCATTCATCCTTTGGTTTCCTCCAAGCTCTGGTGGTGTGCATTACGATTTTTTATGAACCTCACATGTTAAGTACAGGGAGGACACGCAGTTTTAAAAACTTGCATGACTTAATCATCCTCCATCCTCTTACAATGATGTTCTCCTCACCACACTTCTCATGCTAGGTGAAGCACGTAAATCGTACGATTTACGAATACTACGTAGTATTCGAGTTGTTTGTCTGTTCACTACTTTTCCACTCGGGGATCATGATGCTGATGACTTTATACGAGAGAACTAGTTGACAGAGTGAAGGTGTAGCGTGACGCGTGCCGATTACGGCTTACTCATTTTCATAACTTTGGCATTGGTAAGGAGAATGGCACACAAGCAGGAGAGACTACAGCGATCTGGGAAGGATAACAAGCGAGTTCAACAATTCACCATAGAGAACTTGTAGGAGCAACAGTATTTTGTAGTAGGTGGTAATCAGCATTTTGTCTTTCCTTTTGCAGATTGTACACGTCGACTTGGGCAGAGTAGTTTGTGCCCGTTTAAAACTCTTGAGAGTTCCGATAGACGACTTCAACCTGAACATCATACGAGAGCGTGCTCCTTGAACTGATATAGTCATGGATTAGCTCGGCTATTTGTTTCCACATTGAGATTCGATAATGCACACATCTAATATTCATAATATGCGGTTAAGTGTACTAGTAATTGTTGAGCTCCTCTGTGGCTCACTTTTGAGAACAATTACGCTCTACGTTTGGTTCGCGTAGCGCTGTTACATCCAAGCCTGTCGGATAACCGGTGAAGTAGTATTATGCTACAGAAATTCACGCAATATTTATGAGGAGCGATAAGCTCGCAAACTTGGAACAGGAGTTTCACCTTTTGTCACCGTTAACCTACCGTTTACGCTGAGAATGTTAAATACATGTTAAATGTCGCTGGAGTACAATTTCTAAACTGTAATCTATCCGGATTTTTTTAGATGACCCGTACTCTGTGTCTGGAATGTCGTGAAGTGCTCTGCACGTTTTCCTATTGTAAAATGAGCAACGATATAATGATCTGTATGATTTCATCCTTATTTTGTTCCACATCATCTTTTCAAGCGTTTTGTAAAACCCAAAAGCGATAGCACTTTCCACAGCTGCAATAGCATATTATGCCTGGAATATTTAGGGGATCAATTAGTGAGCTACACAGCACTCAATGATGAATAGCTTGTGTCTCTATTTCGAGAGGGCTTTCCTCTTTTTACCATCTTCCTTTTCGCGAACATTGTGAATTTGATCTCAATGGAGGAATGACAATAGAGAGAGACTGGCGTGAATGCAAAATGAGCAGTGGTTCCGTGCCTGGTGACCGTGACAATGAGCGGAACACATATTTCCACATGGACACACATGTATTTTAAGCCTCAACTCTGATGTCTTTTTATGTCTCCTGCGTTATTAGCCAGCCCTCGTCCATAATACGCCATCATGATGACCTGGTGAATATGGATGCACATGTAAATAAATAGGTGGTCGCTCATAAGTGCTTACTTTGTGTAGGAATAGGCAAAGCGCTTCAAATGGTCCAACATTTTTTCTAGAGTGGTTCGCATATGAATAAAAAAAGTGGTGGATTAACTGGCGAAAACCCGATTCTTTTTAAACGCTTGTATTGCTCAGTTCCAGTTTGTGACGAGGATGCATGCTAAAAGTAGGATGGAGGGTGTTTATTCATTCGTTCATCGACTCATATTCTCTCACCTGTTGCTAATGAATCGAGTGTAAAAATGTTGGTGTTTGTACTGAACTCTGTCAGCGCACCACTCCCTCTTCACACTATTTTTGTACTCCACTTTTTCCCAATAAATGACGGGGAACTATCACTGGTCTTCACGAAGTAAGATATATTTTTGATGGAACATTACGTGTTGACGTGTTTTGCCAGTGTCGATCCTCAGATCGATATTACAAATTACACAACACGAACAACTCACACTGGGTTACATAAGTTCATGCATATTTCTCCGAGTACACTCCACCCACGCCTCCTCACTCTTCTTGTAGAATTGTGCACTCCACAAAATTATTTCGTTTCGCAACCTGGCGTCGTTATATTTTTCTCCTCTGAAAGCTATTAACGTTGACAACACCTTCGTCTCACTCATGAGTGTATGCACGTGGCCAGTTATTATTTGATAGAATTCAATATTTTCAATCCTACTTTACCCGCACAACTGGAGAGTGAGTGAAAATTCGTGGTTCATCGTCATCATGAATAGCGTCGTTTGTCGTTGTTGTCGAGGTGTAGAAAGGGAGGAAAATGGGTATACCGTGTAACCTTCAAGAATGATCATCATCTGGTGACGTTGTGTAGTTTACAGGTATTTCGAATGACAACGTAGTGGCAATGACAGAGAGAATTGTAAACTAATTAGAATGTTTACGTATCCTTCTCGACCTATATAGAAATGCTAGGATCTTGTCTAATGGATGTAATAAGACGGAGTAATGGCATTTGGGAAGAAATGACAATTTCTCTCTTCCATCCTCACTCGCAACACTGGGAGCTCCGCAACAGAAGTTTGCAGACTAGAGCTTCTCTGGATGTCTCTGTCGTGTGGAGCTCACCAGAAAATACTTTGACATACGTGATGACTTTCATTAGTTAGCCTTGACTGGCTGTCGGTGTAAATGTAGAAGACCACATTGCTCTCCTCGAACTAATTATCACATCCTCCTCGCTCCCTTTCCAGAATGATGCAGAACACTCTGCAAATAATATAATTGTTTTGTCCTCTCACTCCGTGTCATTCATTACTCTCCTCTCGGCTTCGAACCAAACTTTCAATTCCATTTTCCTACAATTAAACACAAGCTCTCACGAGTCTTCCAGCATCGTTCTTGGTTTCCCTGATGATGAAATGCATGACTGAGAAGACTACTAGAGCTTTTCCTCTCCTTTTATGATGACCGTGTTCGAAATGTGTGTGAGGAGGACATTGGGAGAAAATATATTTCCGGAAGTTGATATAAACTCGGAAAGTTGTGAAGAGGAAAAATGAATTGTTTATGCTCACGGAATTTGATGAAATTTTATTGACCAACTAAAAATAACTTTGGAGCTGAGGTGTTCCACCACATGTCACTATTTTGGAGGCTCCATCTGTTCCTCTCGGCAACGTGTTTGCGCCACTCTGGTGTCTACCGGTTTCATTCTGTCATTCTCTCCTTTTAATCTATCCTCTCAGCAGGAGAGAACGACATCAAGCCAAGATTAGGCAGATTACCAGGGAGAGTAGGCATGTACACAAAATAATAATATGGGTGTGTGCTCATCTACTTTATTCACAATAAGAACAGCTCTAAAAATACATTTATTATTTCTTACATGACGCTTTTCGTCTTCTTGACGTGACTCTTAATTCTACGAGCTCCAATACTCTTAATCACCTTTCGGAAAGTAGCGCACATGTCAGTAATAACCTCTCTGGATAGCTTCCGCAAGAGAAATGAGTCAATACTCCAGTTAGTCTTCTCCATTATTTCTTATTAGTGAGGAGACTCCTCTCAATGACAAAGACTGGACAAAACTCACTGTCAACCTAAAGACCTGATGCGCTTGAATTTTTGTACGTGTGCTACTCACACGATTTCTTCAGAAAGAAAATCGACGAGACCATGCAATTTCCTTTCCGGTTCAACGAGACTTTTTACATTGCACAACTTATTCTGCCTCTTTCCAAAGTGTAGTGATGCAATTGAAAATGAATTTGTCTCTTTATCCAATCACCCTCTCACTCCACCATCCCTCTAGTCACCCAGGTTTTCATGGAATAAACGGCTTTCTGTGGAAGCACGAGGAAACAGCATGGTTGTCTAAATGATCACCCAGAATAATGTCATTTGACTAGTCTTACATACTCCCCTTGTCAAACACTAGAAAAATCTCATGAGAAATTAGAAAGACGTGTTTGCAAATTTTTTAAACACTCTAGTTAAGGTTTAGGTGGTTTTCTGTAGCTTCAGAGAGAACACCACACTAATTATCCACTGAGAGAGAGAGAACACCTCAAAATCTGTGCGTTAGGTAGTGTATACTAATTAGATCATTCTCCATAGCATCTTTGATGATCACTAAAGATGATTACTAGCTATAACACAGGCTTCAAGGTTGGAGAGCTGGACGAAGATCTATTTTTATATAGGAAAGAAAATCGTACAGCTCACTTTTTAATTAGCT
The DNA here is from genome assembly GCA_027743745.1 of Alloscopus bannaensis. Taxonomy (NCBI): domain Eukaryota; kingdom Metazoa; phylum Arthropoda; class Collembola; order Entomobryomorpha; family Entomobryidae; genus Alloscopus; species Alloscopus bannaensis. The sequence goes on from JAHZMW010003797.1 coordinate 20,097, forward strand.
TCTGGTATAATTCCTCGACGCTGTTTCACTCTCTTTTGAGATGCGTATTTTATGATGAGCTATGTTCTTGGCGTCGTGTCGCGTTTTTTTTCTCTCTCAGATATTGATGTCTATCATAGAATGATGGAGAACGTATATCTAGTATATGATGTGTGTATAGTTATTCGCGTCAAAGGAATAATGGAGGATGACGACTGTGTGTGTCTGTAGTTAGCATGAATTCCATTAAAGAGTTTCTCTCTTAGTTTTGTGCTGCGTAGCAGGAAGCATAATGTTCCCCTTGGATAAGAGTGCTGCATGCATGCATGCACTGGTAGTTTAGAAACGGAGAAAAAAAAATCGCATTTTAACTTCATTCAGCTCCAGCACAGCCAACTCTTGAGCAACGATTATTATTATGATTACAATAATGGATTTAAATCTTGTATAGGCTCCCATTCACTCAAACCAGCATCTATAGAGCACATAACTCCAATTGTGTTATTTTGTGGTTAAACACGATTCGGGTTGTGTGTGCACTACACCACACACATGCAACAGATTAAAAATATATGAGGAACGTCGTCACTCCACATTCTACTTCGATTACCTTGAGTCTTTTTTTCTGATCGCTACTCTTTTTTTAACGGCGTCTCGTAAAACCATATTTTTGCCACGCTACACATGTAAATACTTGACTTCAGCACGAAATATGTGGACAATATTGGTTAAGCTTTGGCTACAACAATTTCAGTGACTCAGGATTAGACCATGATCTGATTGGTGAAGAAGCAGTGCACCGACTTTATGTCATTATTATTGTTTTTTTTTGTAAGTGGAATTTAAAGAGAGAATTGGAGAGTGGAAGGTGTCACTTGCGAAAGTGACGCTCACCGCGGAGCGTGTTGTGTTCCATCTGTTCCCCGTTTTACAACTCGTTTTTCCTCCGTTCGCATCACAATAGGTCATCAATAGACGCAGTCGGTGATACAAAGTGAAGGTGTCATCATCAGCGGTAACGGTGGTGAGGAGTGAACTTCACATTTTGGCTTGTACACAACTTGATGTCAAGTGTGTTGTATTCAATTTAGCGAATGAGAGTGGAAGCGACAAATGCTCTCATCTCCATAAGAATGAAGTGACACAAGCCTTTGATTACATGTTATTAAGAGAGCCCCTCGTGATAAGATGAGATAGGCTACGCACACAATGCAGATAATGATGAATAGAGGCAGACAGCGGCATGCATGCCTACAGAGAAAATTTTGATATGCTCATCTCTGCAAAAGTTTTCAATTATCGACACACCGAGTTTCGCATACATCATCGATGTATTTAATAATATACATACACCTTTCCTCGACATTCGTACACACATTTTTTTCATTCTTTGTTGGCAGAGTGTGAGAGAGCGTCTTATCGAATTCGTTTTTTTTCTGTTAGCAGGTGCGAAGTCCAGTTCAGCAAACTCATTATCGACGATATGAGGACACTCAGAGGGAAATCTGCGGAATACATTATTGTGTCCCAGTCGAAGTCGTCATTGGCTGAGGGAACGGGGCTCTGCATTATCTGCTCCATCGTCGTGGAATGGAACGCCTGTTGATAAACATGCTCACTGATAATATCACCTCTCTCCGCTTCAGATCAACACACATTCCCGTGCTCGTATCGTCACATACGCACACATCACTTGTGAAGGTGAGGAGATACCCGAATTCCGACGTCTCAACAGTGTCGCTTCAGTCGTCTACTAACTCAATGCTTCTGTAGTGAGTGCTAATTGAAAGGAGGAAAAAGAGGAACGTGAAAGTGATCCAAGCGTCACCTCCTTCTTAGATGGGAATCATAAGATAAGGAATAAGTGAGCGTGTTGTTGCTCCAAGGTCAAAGTTGACCGGACAACGGTGCACGTGTAGGGTCGTTACTTTGTCAAACAGGAGCCTTCACTCCTGTCTTCAAGTGATGCAGACTTACTGTAGTGCTTGTGCTTCGCTGAAATTGTTTGAATCATGTCAGGAAGCGGAGCTCGAAAAATTCTCAGTGTAACCGTGTAAATGCTGTGGATATTGAGAACAGTGGCTTGTCATATTATTGAAGAAATACGACGTGCGTGAGCATTTGAGCGATTGGAAAATATGCCAATCAGGAGAGAGATGATAATCATACACTTCATGACCTCAAGTCGTGATCGGATGAGATGATGTAGACAAGAGAGGGTGTGAAATCCTGACGGTTTTTTTTGCCGTATAAATACCCAGCGGACTTGTTATGTAATGGTAAAAAAAAGTGGAGACGTGCTAACTTGAGTGAATGCTATTTTCGAAAGTGGAAACCGAGTCATGTGACTCACCAATTAACAGGTTTGCTACACCAAGTAAATAATTATCACCATTTCTACAAGATCACATACACGCTACTCGGATGCTCGATGGGACACCAAGACTCCAGACGACGATGACTTCTGCACAGAGGAACCCAGTCGACATGTAATTTTGATCTAAATTTTTCTATTTTTTGGATCCTTCTGGAATGTGAGTTGGTAGCTGAAGTTTTTGAAAAGAGAGCCTCCATTTGTGCTGGAACAAGCGTGAATTTTTGTGCAATATCTGCGTGTCTGCGTAGTATCGTCTTGATGTGTCGGTGCCAGTGAAACATATACATCATATAATTGATTACAACTCACAATTCGTATGAAATTTGGAAATTTTCCTTTGGTCGATTGCTACGACGTCGCTGGATAGAAGTGATTTTGTGAAGTGCATGAGCAAGTGACTCGTTCAAGTTTCGTCGACGAAATATATTTCTGATAATTTCGCGACTCTGCGCAAGGCATGAGTTGTTTTGTCTGCACAATGCCGTTCTTTAAAAGGAGCAAGAGTAAGAAAAACAACAAAGGTGAGTGTCTCTTCCTCCTGCTTCTCACGGAATTATATTGTCTTCAAAATTGTCACTCTCTTCTGATTTGCAGACAATGTTCAGACGGTCAGTATTAGCAAAATCGACGAGGCCCCTGGCAAGTATTCGGACGGCCCACGCCCACCGCCCCGAGGCAACAAAGACTCGAAAGGGTCAGAGGGAAGCTCAACTGTTTCGAGCGGCCATCATGGTCACGATGGCTCGTACGCGTCTTCCGGTTCACATGCTAGTCCAGTAACGAACGGTTCCTTCAACTCGCCCGGAAGCGGACGAAGCGGGCCTGGTCAAGACTCTTCAGCAGTCCCGTCCCTAGAGCCTGTCATCGAGAATTCCATTTCCGACCCGAATCTTCCCCCCTACGGATCCAGTGAGTGGGACACACTTTTTTTCGTGTTTTATTACCTTTACTATTTCAACACTCACAATCCCGATGTATATTTTCTCCCTTTTTATTGTGTGCTACGCCGCACCGCGCGCGGTTTAGCTGTGTGGGACGCTTTTTGCTTCAAAGCTTGTTGTCCACCTGCCATCGTCACTATACGACACCATGTGTATATTTTATATATTATTACGTATGTTGAACATTGTTTGACACATGAATCGCCCAGTCTCCTGTGTTCTTGTGTGACATAAATGGCGGACTCCGTCTTTTCAATCGTTTCACGTGTCGGAGAAAGTGATTGTTTAATTCGTCTAATGGGTCTCATGTTTCCGTTCATGTTCTCTGTCCAGGGAACAACTGAATTTCATGATTGTTGTATTTGTATGCTTGAAAAAGGAGTGATGTTCCTAAGGACTGACTTGTTGTTGTGATTGGGTTGTGTATTTTGCGGAACTTGAAATTATGCATGTCCGTTTGTCGTGGAAGGTTCCATAGGCTTGGTCACGATATTTTATGTCATTGTGACAATGTAATTGTCTATTCCTACGTTTGGCACGTTTTGACTCAAAGTGAAAGTCTCAGACAAAATTGATGTGGGATTTTTGTCTGTACGAGATGTTCATGATGTGTTTGGCTTCCTTCATTTACCGGCGGACTTTTTGTATCCGGATGAATTTTCCTGTGTAAATTTTTCCTCAACGGTGGAGTCAGTGTCCGTTTCTGTTGTTTCGTCTGAAGTTAAAGTGCCGTTATGACAAAGACACAGCGGCGGGGACGTTGAAATGATGATGAGAAAACTGGCAACCTCTCATTTCCCTTATGATTCAGATAAGCACCACCAGCACGTGCCTGGTGACTTTGTGAATGCGACGCCAAAAGATAGCATCAAGGGAGGGAAGGATGCTCCGTTGAAAAATTCCTTGCATATAACGAGTCCGAATCGTGGAGCGAGTGTGAACTCCATGCATAACCCGTTGGCGAAGGCTCATCATCATCACCATCAGAAGCCTACGGACTACTGTAAGTATCACTACATCGACAAACAAACATTCTGATTTACAAAGCCGTTTCTCTCTCTTCTCCTGGGAGTTTGGCTCGTTTTCGAGATTGTCCCAACCTCATCCTCACCAAGTCATCATGGCGACCTTTTAAGTGTCCCCCAAATTCTCACACATTGTAGAGGCAAAGCGCGCCGCGTCGTACCTACGTGTCCATAAGTTTAATAGCGCAATATAATATTTAATTTGGAAGCGGAGTGGCACAATAGTGTAATCATCATAATAGTAATAATAATAATAATTATCTACTTCGGTTGCTTTTTATCGTCTGGTTTTTCCACATTGTAGTACTAAGCCCCAATATTTCAATATCGCCGGTGAATGTAATCTCGTACGCACGTCACAACGTGTGTAAAAGGTTCCTCTGTCCACATTTATGGTGACGCCCCACACACCGCTTATCGGAGTGAGTCGGAACAGTTTTTGTGGTGTAGAGCCTTTGTCTTATCTTCCATGTTTTAAAATTTAACATTTGCTCCTGTTGTCGCGGAGCAAACCTTTTTTTGGTAATTGCAAACAGTGTCCTCTAAATGAATGTCTTAAATGCCTGGTATATAAATGCTGCAAATTACGTAATAAATGACGATCCACTGGTGGAAGCCACAAGTTGATGGTGCGTAAATCTTGCTGCTTTTGAGCACTGAAAACAGCGCGTAATGGTTTGTAGAGTTTTCATGATAGTTTTACAAAATAACAGAGTCACGAAGCGACAGCATGTGAGCACGAACGGATTGATTTCCTTTGCAGCGTCCTACGTGTGTGGGTGTCTCTACACTTCTTGTAGTTTGGGAGGAAAGGTGTGTGGTGGCAGCGTGGTGAGCTGGCGAGATCGTGTGCTCCCTCACAGCTTACTTTCACCAGCTTACAAGAGTGTGCATCAGTACTCCTCACATCAGCTAGGTAATGTGTGCTCGAGTGTGTTTTTACTCTGAGCTTTCTCCAGAGTCCGTGATCCAGCAAAGGTACACTTTCCAATACTGATCGAAGTTTCAATTCGATTGCGTAATTGTGCCTTATCAAATGTACCGATAATTTTCATTCACTGCTTCTTTATGTCAGTTTGATAAGTTCACATCGCGAAGAATTTGGCTATGACAGTTTGTGGTTGTAATTGAACTGCGTAGCGGAGTGTAAATGTCGTCATTGCTTAGAATGATGGGAGTTTGTGTTTAAAAAATAGGTATGTGATACACTGACCTTGCGTGCTCTCACTGAGATTCTCACGAGCATGTGAATTTTGCTTTTTTTTAAACAATGACTCAACAAAGTAAGCACCACATTACCTTTTTTCCGGCTTCTCTCTGCTACATTGTATTACGTGCTTACACATTAGCTCGAGAATTTTGAGTGTGATCATCATGAAAATGTGTATTGAGACTAGAATGAATGAGGATCGCCACTGGTGGAAGATCACCAATGTATGACTTCACCTTCAAAATGTTTTAGGCTAGAAGTTTTCTACGCATCTTCAACGATTGTAGGAACATTTCTAGCCGATTATCATGGAAACATGTTTTTTTTAGTGTGCATCATTTTTATTACCAATTTAAACAATTTCAGGAAAGATCTGCTGCTAGACAGAGTAATTTGGAAAACGCATCTAAAAAGCACGTTTCGTCGATTTTTTAAATGATAGGTTAAAAAATGTAATATTTTCTGGGAAAAAAATTTTGAGGAATTGTAAATACATCTTGATTTGATTTTCGTTGAGAAATGTGTGCAACGAGGCCATTCCATATTCAATACAATGGCAGTACACGTGTGTCTATGTTGTGCATTTAATTGGTTTGTGAATTATCGTGACTACATATTGTGGATTAGATAGTGTGCTGTTTTCTCTACACTCGCTCCCATTTTTACAATGAACTCCTTTTCATGTGTTTCCAGATAAGTGAAAATCTGCACTATTACACACATCAGTATGCAGGTAGATGCGAGGTATTGGTCTCATTGTGTGAAGCGGACAGAAGCCTCCAAACAGGAACGCGTTCATGCACACATTGTGGAGCGGAGAATATTATTATGTGTTTTCCAAATAAAAGGCAAAGGTGATACATGAGGAAAATATGAGAGATGCGAAAAAGGTGAACACTTGGTACGTGAGGATAATGGAATTTAAATATGTATCGTAACGTTGTCCTCTTGGCTTTTCGTTCGTTCACTCGAAGAGTTGAGAACCTTCCATTTTCTCCCTGTGGAAGCCAGAGGTGCTTTTGACAGATTGTGTAACTACGCGTACTTTCCAAAGCTTGATCGTATACATAACAATCGGTGTGATACGTTTTTTTCCAATAGTTTCCCTTTTTTTTCATGGATCAATGTGCGAAATTGAACATCTGTATTACTTTAGGGAGAAAGAGGAACGCGTTTTGATGCTTTGTACATCATTGAAGTTTTTTTTTGACAGAGCATATCAATAACGTAGGTATGTGGAGACGGAATGAAATGAATGAAAAGTATGGAATATTAGAGAAACAGGAGGAGACGTTCTTTAGTTGGAATGAATTTCATCAATTTCTTGTATCGGCATGGGATACAGGAGGAGGACGGTGAAATGATATTATTTTGTTATTCTCTTCGCACACTCACTCACTCTCTCCGAGACACGCACAGCGGAGTGGAAGGAAGGAAAGAGTAAATTGGAGTGATGCCCAGAAAAGATTTTTCATCTCATTTTTTTCTGGCAGAGAGAGAGAGAGATGTCGGCGACACTTTTCCTCTCAACTCTCTCGAATACCAGGTTCATCTCGCTACACAGAAGAAACCGACCGACGGACCGGTAGTTGAGTACCGTGTACTTCACGTATTTTTATACCATTACATCAGAGATTACGAAAATTCATCCTTCTTTCTCTGTGTCCACCCATCCGTGACACTCCATGAGAGGAGGATATGACGATGCTGACGAGGTTACCTACTCAGTTACCGTACATGCTCCAATGAGTTGTGTGATGCTTATCAGATCACACAAGGTTCTCCTCGTGGCGTCCCTCTCTGGTTTTTACTTTATACTAATTTTTTTCTTGGTTACATCACCACTACGGTGCTATACCACCACATCTGTTGTCACCGAGACAGGGTAACAAGAAGAAACTAATATTCACTCTTGGATCCTCCATCTGTTTCCTTTCCCACCACATCCATATTATCCATCCTTTGCAAAATGGACGTCCTATTCTTGTAAAGGAGCAATGTTTTGTCGTCCGGCCGTATTGCAAACCTAGACCAAGAGAATCAGCAGATCCTCTCCAAAAAATGCCACAATCTTTGATGTATTCAATTTAGGAAAGTCTGAAAAGACAAAAAGGCCACCAGATTCGGAGAAATGTGGCTTCAATATTTTTTTTTTTTTGCATTTCGTTATTGAGTTATTGATTTGAAGCTGTTCTGCGAGCATTTTCCTTGATATATTAAGCGATGGATTTTTTCATTAAGATGAAAGACGAAGGTGAACCGAGCTCAAGGAGGACGCTGCCTATTTGATTTAAGGGAGGTAATCTCAGCTTAGAATCGTATTTTGCGACGACGGCAACTCACGAAAAAAATGTGAATTGTCATCTAATCTTTTGTTGGTTTGATACACAAAAAAAGAGTCAGCACACAATTTTCTTGATGACTAGAAACGGCTCGGGAGCACATTTTAGAGGGCATTTTTTTTCTTCCTGGACTACAACGTTCAGCTGGTAGTGGTGGCATGCTCAAATGGAATTTTGTAGAGCGAGTAAGCAAGAATAACGGCGGATTTAGTAGATTTTGTGGGAGAAAAGGGGAATGGAAATAGTGAAATATGGAAAGTAAGAGAGAGAGAGGGGGCATTGGTGGTTGTCCAAAATGCGAAAGATGTGAGGACGATAGAGAGACGATACGGCGCGATACAGCACGACTGACAAACTTTGTTGGAGAGAAGGTCAACGAAAATCCGTACGTACATTTTCAAAAAAATAGAAGGGAAACGGTAGCACTAACGCAAAATGTGGATGGTATAACCGCTCCTCTGCTTTTTATAGGAGAACAGAGGAAACTAGAAACTGAACAGCTCTCAGTGTTTGCAATATTACAGCGACAGCGTGTGGAGTCCGTGTTGGAGAGATGGAGGCTCTGTGAATATACGGCGGAGGCAGGGAGTAGGCAGGCATAAACGGGAGGATACGCCGTCGTAGTATTCGTAGTAACCGGCACTCATCGTCGGAGAAGTAGTGTATAGGAGGAGGTGAGGTTCCTTCTTGTTATATGCATATTAGCCAATTCTCTTTCATTTTGATCGATTTTGTGAATCGGCCATTTCCCTCAAGCTCCTCCACTCCGTACTCTTTCTTTCCAGCAGTAGGCTTGTCGTGAACACCACGAACAAGCTCACTCGAACAACTCCACAACACGGTGTAAGTCGTTATTTATAGGTGCAGCTTTGTGAATTGAGAGAAATGGCTTTGGAATTACTCCTCTCTCCTGTGGAGCTCCTGCCCTGTGAGAAATGAGAGCGACTCTGTGTATGGTGAAGGAACTGCAGCAGGTCCTCCTCATTCTTCCAATGCATTGTATCATATCCAGGCATTTTACCGGCAGAGAGAACCTCTACAGCGGGGTAGAACACACAATTCCTTTCTCTCAAGTATTTCGGACTGGAGTACACCCAATATTCGACGACTCTTTCGAGTGCTTTTGCTGTGTCGACCGCTCTCCGGTTTGGTGGAAGGGCGAGTGGTTTTTTTCCCTCAATATTGCAAGAGTGGAAAGCAAAGTGGGAGAGAGCAGGAGAAAGCGATTTTTGCGAATGGTTACGACGATTAATAGAAAAGCTCAAGTGCTTTGCATTACCATATTCTCTCTCTCGGAGAGTATTAGATGCAAAATGTTTCAGATCTAGACTGAGGACGTCGTACTTTCCAGTATGAAAGAAAAGCGACAGCTTTTCAGCACGAAATAAAGTCGAATATTATGCCATATGCATACTCCCATGTCTCACGAGAGAGCCTTCATTTATTTTTTGCATAAGTACAAAGGTAAATACGAGTGTGCACACGCTGTCTCACCAAGTTGGTGGAGATATTTGCTTTGGAAAATGGCAGAGATATGATGTGGAGATACATTGATTCGAATAATGTACGTGTCACGTGCAGCAGCTTTTCATTACTTTTCCCGTGTATATCTCCAGTTGAAATTTCATCATTGCCAAGGTACATTGTAGAGACGTACCACAAAAGGTAAGGCGAAGTGAGCAAGGGACTGAGGAAGGAAGTTTCCTATCCGACAAAAAAAAATGAACGAAGTATGCGAATCACTGTTCGATATTGTCGAGAAGGACAACACCGTAATTATATAACGTAACGGAGGTTTATATCTAGGAGTCCATTCGTTGGGAGGATACATACTTGTAATTTCTGTGGTTTTCAGGGACTACACAGAGAAACTTATTTCGTAATGATTGTTTGGGTCTCAAGAGTTCTCTGAGATTGTCTATCCTCCCACTCGCTCTTCAAATTGCTCACGCACTCTCCTTCTCTGTCGCTTTCTCTTTGGGAAGTTGTGCTGGATTGTGATTCGAGAAGTCACACAACACATCTCCCACACAGTGAGTGGAATTGGATTTTTGAGAAAACCTCAATTCAGAAGAGAGAGTGAGAGAGGGGAAACTTTGCTTTCACAACTTGGAGAGAATGGGAACTCTTCGATTTTGGGAGAAACTTTGAAATCATTGCCACCGGCTTTGAGGCCATCTTCCTAATCTTGTAGTACCGTCTTTCCTACCAGCACAACGAAAGTGCGAATTGTAAGAAATGTGAAGCAGAGAGAGAGAAAAAAAACACTTTCTCTCGACAAATGAAAGCACTAAATGTAGACTTTCTCCATTTCTTTTAATCCGGTGAAAGCAACATTTTTTTTTCCGAAGTTTTTCATGGAATTTTGTTGGAAAGGATGTTGATAATTCTGGTTTTTTAAAATTGATTTCCTCCGGCTGGTAATGTATAGCACTTAAAAATGAGCACTTTCAACAGCGTTTCTTTTACAAAACTACTTTCCACGTGAAAGCCAGTCGCAAACGTTGTGAATGCCTTTTAATGAAAACTTTAGCAAAAAAGGTAGAGACAGTGGCTACAAAATGCGGATGGAATTTCTTTTAGCTTTTTCTACTCATCATAAGACAGCTCTGCTTCTTTGTTTGAAGTTTTTTATACGTAACATACTCCAAAGGGAAGGTTTTTTTTCCTGGATATTCTTTGGTATTTTGTGATGCTGTTCCTGGTATATATTTAGACTGGCACATGGCTTCCTCTCACATAGCACACACACATCAAATAATAATTCATGAAAATATGAAATTCCATTTCCACTCCCTTCGCTCTCCGTCGTAGTCTCCTTGTTCGTATTTTTTTTAATCTATAATGCAGATGTGTTTTTTTTTCTCCCCGTAGCTTGTGTATTATTGCATTTTTTACGCATAGCAAACGAGTAAGAAAATCTTTTGTGAACTCTCTATCATCCAAGTATAAAAGACTTTTTGGTTAATAACACTCTGAAATTACGGAAGCAACGCTTGTAAATAGTTCAGTCGAAAATCTGGTGTCCATTCTTGTTCACGTGAAGTACAAAGATTTGCCCACTTTTCATCGACTAAGTCAGTTGGAAACTATTGTTTGAGAAAAATAAGCTTTAAGCAAACATTCAGTGAATGAATTTAGGAATGAATTCGAGTCTAGATGAAGACACACATGAGTTGCCTGCCCTTCTGGGGCCTTCGTATATTGTAGTACGGTACGAGTCGTCGTTCTACTGCGAACGTAAGGAGGTTTTTTTTATCGCGAAAAAAAATGATGCTCCACGCTCGCCGGAGTTTTCTTGTTGAAACGCGTAACACGTAGACTCACGACGTGAAGATATCGCAAATGGAGGAGAGTGTTTTTATATAAAAAGAGGGAACACGTCTTATTACGTAAAGTACGTACATTGCGGTATCCGCATGGAAGAGAGTGGATTTCATGGAATACAGAAGCGAACAATATCGTCGTGACTCCGAGAGCCTCAAAGCGACTTCAGTGTTTTGTCTGCCTCTCTTTTTCATATCTCTTCATATTTATTTTAGAATTCGACGTACTCCCGAATTTTTTCATCGGATGAGAACCAGCCTTCTTGGCATTTCACCTTGAGAGAAGGGACGATAATTCTCGACATGAATTGTTGCTCACTCCACGTTCACCTGGTGTTGGACGTCATTTTAAGAATGTCGCAGAACTCATGGAGGACACGTCATCGTACTACTTAGACATATCATACTGCTGCGCTTGTTGCATCCGGCGCTGTGATCGCTGTTTTGACATGCATGCAATTTCGTGCCTCTAAATTCCGGTTTTTACCACTCGATTTTTTGTCTGTCATAGTTGGTCCTTAGATTAGTCACTCTTCCCAACTTTAAAGTGAGCCAAGTGCTGTCAGCTCATTCACCTGTCCTTGCAAGCAAGACGCTCAATTCTGATCACTGATCTTCAAGCCGATCAATATGTTGAATTGCATTGCGAAACATCTCTACAAAATTGGCTTACATCATCATCCACGTTATATCATGCCCTTTTCTTGTGTCGAGGTGTACAACTCCTTACATTATGCATCCATCTGTCCATCCAACCTGAAGTAGAGAGGAGGATAGTATGAAAATATATAAAAAACACCGCTCTTCTGCAAAGGTGTATGTACATGGTAAACTTTGAAGAAAATCAGTTTGCAGCTCCTGCTGTTCTGAGAAACTCTTTAAGCTCTCTTTGGCTGGTCTTCTTTTGATGTTTCTGTCTCTCTGGTTTTTTGAGCGTACATTTTTTATAATATTATAAAATGTTTGATCCGCATCTTTTTGCCCTCTGTACGAGTCCTCTTTGCAAGTCTCTTCTTCCTTTTCAGGTTTCTCTCTAATACATTGATGCTCTAACAGGGTCGAGAAACAAAACGAGAGAAAAATTCCAATCCAAAACGCTCTTCTCATCTCGAAGAGACACGGGCGTTGATGATATGGCAAAAAATATGTATGCTTTTAATATACAATCTATATTTCTCGTGTTGCTCTTGGCTCAACGCAATGTTTTATGCTGGTTTTTTTTTCTAAACCATTTTGCCATGCTTGCCTCTCTCAATGTTTCTCTGCTCCCTCACATGATGCCAGTTTCCCTATGCTTTGGCGATGATGACGATGGTTTCTATTGCACTGTTACCATCTCTCAGCACACACCAGAACAGACGACGAGATGGCTTGACCCGTCAAACTTGCTGCTACGGCCTCTCTCAAATGCCGCAACATAGAGAAGAGCATCTCCTTCTCGTAAGCATGGCATTCTCTCTGTTTTTTTTTCTCTCTCTCTCTTGGAAGAAAACTAGTCAGACAACTTCTTAAGCGTGCATCAAGACATACACGAGCAAAACTACATCTCCACACGTAATACAGGACAAGTATTTTCAGAGGCGTCCCGTACGTATGCCCATGTCAGAGAGATTTCATAGATTTTCGAGTAGAGCACCCTTCTCTGTAGAGCTGGTTTCCGTGCGTGCTTCACGTTAGACTCGACTGGTTCGTCTGTGTTATTCTCGAGCAGTGATGGGCACTCCGACTCAATGCTTGGTTACCTCATATATTACAGGAGTGGGTTTACCCCATACGTGATAAAAAATGTGGGTTTAGGTGTGAGCAAGCCAAATTTCTTTGATGGCGTACCACTTTTAGGATTTGTTGCTTGTTTTTTTAGAAAATGACATTTTTTTGAATGAGAAGAAGATTCTTTTCTTATGATCTGTGGGGAAATGTACCAGCTCTGCTGTTGCTGTGAGAGCCCTTTCCTTGGGGTTTTTCAAGTACGGCGACGACGACGACGATGATGTGATGCAGATACGAGGATGTTATATGGAATATTATTCTGCTTCTCGAGCTGTTTCTTTTCATCCTGAGAGCATGTATAGGTGAGAAAAAATTGAGTGACTTTGACTTCAGCTCTTTGTACATCTGGGTTTCCCTGTATATTGTGCGATGGAAACGTGGAGCTTTTCAAGAGTGGGAGGACTAAATTATTTTTGTTGAGATTCAACTCAGATCGCACTTTCAAATGAATCAGAATCAGGGTGTGGGAGTTGTCGTAGTTTTCTCGTAATACGTGATGAAAGCTTTAGGCAAAATCTAGGATGTTACTTGGTAAGGTTTTGATCACTGGTGTTCAGACTACTCTAACTCCATGATTGATTATGAATCCAGTGTCCATTTTTTGACACTCGTGATATCAGCTCACCCTATTAAGAATTTTCTAATTTCAGCACTGTATTAATTTTAAGTTCAATCATTTACCAACTTTGAGTTGTTTTTTGTTCCACCTGATGGATGTCATCAAATTAGACAACATTACAAATACACGAGATGTAACTGGGCAAACATGAAAGCATTTTAAGGCTATAAAATCCGATAAAGACTGTCACTTTATTAAATAATACTGGAATCAATGAGAGTTCTTTTGATCGTGGAAGGAACAGTTTTCAAACAATGAAATACATGGATACAAATGATATATGAAGCGGGTGATTTCTAGGCTCAAGTTCAGGGATTTTGTCTACGTAAAATTACCGATTTACAAATAGAGTTCATTCAAGTATAACTATCATATTCGAGATGGAATGTTCACCAAAGCACAGGCACGTTTTGTCTCTAAAGCGAACTTCTACTTTAGTTGACGAACCCCACAAGGCAGAGTGAGATCTCAAGGTGGAGTAACTCTGAAAACGTCTACGTACCCGTACTCGAGACTACGTATGACTGCATGCATGCATAGAATGATGATGTTGCTTTGCTTTTCAGAGCGTTCCTTCTCCTGCAATTTCATCATTTACTTACTATCGACACAAACAGTGAGAGGAGCGACTAGAAAGAGAATATACACATACGAAAGTCTCTGTGTCTCGAACTTTCGTATTGCCTGCAAGATATACAACTTCATTTTGGCATTGCAGGGAGACACCATAGAAAGCAGTCTAGTTTCCTAAATATATCAATATTTTATTCTCTCCTCTTTTTCGCTAAGGACTTCCACACCATTTTACTTCGCTCGTGGATATATATCCTTTTCCTCGTACTACACACGTTTGTACGTCCGCCCGTTCGTCTATGTGTGTTTGTAGTGATGTTGTTGATGATGATGATGTAGAGGATACCACTCCATTTGGTTTCAGTGTTGTACTACTACTGCCCCTATTAATACCATCGTCGTCATTGTGTGGTCGGCTGCACATACAACTCGAGCACTACGACTACACTGTGTTTGTTGTGTTCTTTTCAGTAGGAAAGAACATCGACGAGCTGGCTAGATGTGCTTCTTGTGCAGAGAATGCTCCGACGAGTGAGCAAGTAAATAAGGAGTGAGCGAGAAGGAAAGAAATCATAATCATACAAAATACAATACATAGGATTGCACATTTTTGAAAAAAAAAGACAAAAATCCTCACACCTCACTGGCTTACAATCACGAAAAAATTTCTCCGGCACATGGGTCCATGTTTGTGAGAAGACATCGCGGTAGTACTGTCTCACTCTGTGAAAAATTCGCAAAGACAAAAGTCGACTTGGAAGCGACCAGAGTGTGGAAATAATGGAGTGAAAACTGAGTGGACAAGGTTTCACTGGAAAAAACATGAAAAGTTGTTGAGTGTAAAAAAAGGGAAGAGAAAGCGAGAACCACCCTGTGTAATTAGGATGCGAGCATGAGTGAAGGCGGGGAGGGAAACTAAACAGTCATAAAATGGTGAGAGAAAGCATTCGTGGAGAAAGAAGGAAAGTTGTTGGAAACTTGTCGCAGCGTTGTCGCTCCTCTTCTTGTGACTCTCGTCGTCGTCCTGTCGGTCTCCTTGTGCATCCGATGAGAACCAGCGAAAAGGTCACGGTAGCGGTGGTGTGACAAAGGACCGGGGAGAATGAGAAATGCCAAAGGCTCGCCTCCTCCTGTCATGATAAGCTTTGCACCTGCTCCTCTCACGACCACTGGTCAGTTCAGAGCTGGAAGCCGGAAAGTTGGACAAAGTTGACAAGTGGACGACACAAGAAATAGGGTTGTCCATTCTCCAAACTTTGGTGACTGTGACGAAAGAGCGAGAGTGCATTTGGATTTTGGGACTGCGCCTGTCTTTGCTTGTGTGTGCGAGGAAGGGAGTGAGAGTGGTGCAATTCGAGAGAATACACAGAATTTCCTCCAGTCATTCGTAATAATTATTGATAATCATAAATACAGAGGTCTCCAGCTTTTCTGAGTTTCTGCTTCGTTTTTCCTCTCTGAATCCGGTGACGACAGGAAAAGATACTTGCGTCAGCCACACACCAATGTTGTATCTGACCAAAGGAGCTAAATAACGTTTGTGGCTTTCCAATTAAGGAGTACATCCTCATCAGTAGTTTCATGTGTGTGTTTGTGTGTCTCGAGGTGAATGATTCACGGTGACGAGTGCGCCTCAGGAGTAGATATACGAGTACGGAGGAAAAATCACGTTGGAAATTGGAATTCCTTTCACAAAACTTGTCAGCTTTTCCTAAAGTACGCAGTTCCAACTGTTGGTCTCATCATCTCCTAACCTTGGCCAATAGTTTTGATGGTCCTTCGACATTTGACTTTGGACTTTTATAAGTCAGCCGATTTTTAGTCAATCGGACGTCAGCAAGAGGAGATTCTATGTGTTTGTGTGATTTCTTCCCCTCCGTCTGTCGTCAAGATTTTTGCAATAAAAATTGATAGTCATCGTTGTACCGTCTTTTGCGGCATACATTGACTAACGAACTTCTGGTTTGTTCAAAGTCTTTTTTTTTCATCATGTTTTACTGTTTGGCGTCGCCGATTTGATTGGTTGGTTGGCCAGAAACGACTGGAGAAAACCGATATCATTTTTTACACATGTATTTTATCTCTCCAAACAAATGTGAGGCAACCTTGCCCACCGCAAAGAAACACAGATGGTTCGCCTATAACGTCTCTGTCTTGGAAACTATTTCGTAATTGTGTTGACCTCTCTCTGGAGTAGTTGTTATCTTATCATGTATTATCACCATATCACGTGGTGATAATCGTCAAAAATGTACACACACTCGGAGAAAGTTATGAGATTTCTATTGTACAAATGAGTCATACCAATGAGAGAAAAATGTGAGGAACAATTGAAAGTGTGCAAAAAAAGATATCGATTTCCAGTTTTTTTTTTGTTCCATTTCTGTCCAACCAACAAACTGAAAATTAACCGTTCTTTTTTTCCTGTGTAGCTGCCATATATTTTGAGCCGATGAAATTATAGTCTCTACAGTGCTAGTCGACGTGATTCGCTTTGATTTGAAAGTCGTACCCTTCGTTGTCAGTAATCGTAAGGGAAATTTGTGAAATTTCACTGTGCTTCGAAATTGGTGCTCTATCAAAACTGCCAACACATTGTTGCCAACAACAGTGGCGAATTGGTGGCGTAAGTGGAGAAATCATTAATCTGCAACAGTACTTGCCATTTCAAAGTCAAAAAGTTTTGCGCAAGTCGTACTTGCAAGTGAAAGGTGACAACAAGGAATCCCCCTGAAATATAATACCCTTCGCATACTCTCGTCTGTATCAGCCCTCTACTGATATTTTTTTGCTTCCAGTGAGAAAAGGAGGAGAAAGCGTTACTAGAGAAAGTTCCCATATCATCAAGATTAATTTTAAAAGAAATAGAGAGATATTTATTTGATTGCATCCGTCTTTCAGAGCTTTGCCAGTGTTTTCTTTCTCAAAGAGAGAAGGTTGACGACATCGTTGTGTCTAGTGGCACAGTGCGTGGTTCCTTCGTCTGATTGAGTCTCTCTGGCTCGAGTGGCAATCCTCATCAATAACAACTTTCACCACGACAGTGTGTACACCTTTTTGTTGTAGACTTTCACCCGTTGTTTTGTGGTGACCACCCAAATTTTCCTTCTCTCTCTGTCCAGAAAAGAGAGAGAGGAATTTCCCTCTTTTCGAAGAGAGCTCCGTCTATTCCTCTTTGTACGTGTGTCGTGTGTGTTCGTCCCAGAGTGAGCTGGGCGACACTCAAATATGGGAAATGCTGCAACCAAGAAAGGAGATCCAGCTGAAAATGGTAATACAAACAATTTTTGAGCCTCTTCTTTCAAAACCTCTGTAGTTTTTTTTGTATTATTGTGTGTTTTTGTATTGTATTACATACCCCCTCAATATCTCGCTGTCGATATATCAAATTAATATACATTCATCGTTTTGTGAAACACCTCAAACGCGATCAAAGAAACGCGCTCTTACAAATACTGTATCTACGTATTTTTTTAGCAAAATTTATGTATGTCAAAAATAATAGTGGAGTGGAGAGACAAAAACAATGAGTCACTCACAACACGAGGACGTGTTATCTTTGAAATACTGACTCAAATTTACATTTTTTCCAGCTGAATGTTCTCTCCAAGATTTTTTTTGCGTACTGTAGGCTAAAAATAAACAAGAATAGCTGTACAATGTGAAATCCGCTTTGAGTACTCCGTAACCTTCTCAGAATGAACAAAATTGGGAACAAAAAAATAATCACTCTGAAAACACTTGATGGGATAACCATTGACAATACCTTTTTACTTGGCATCAATCGCGTAACTTTTTTCTTTCTCTCTGTGTATGTCTCCTAATCACAAGGAGTGTACTGGTAACCTACATTTGATGCTTTCCAATCCCCAACATTTCGTCCCTAACAGAAATTCCTGAGCTTCACAAGTGCATTGTATGGGGACGTACTTGTTTTTACTACGCAATTGACCCCCGTACCCCCAATTAATTGTGTCGATAAGTGGGAGAAAAATGCGTACTAACATGAGACTCTAAAGCCGATCAAAACAAGGTGAAAAGGGAAATGACTTTTTACAAAATCGTTACATCACACTGCTGCCGACATTCATGTTATGTTTGGGTTACCTGATTTAGCGAACTTGAGTAAAAGTTGACACGAGAGAGAAAAGAAAGCGTAGGATTTCCGAGTTATGTGATCCCAACTTTTTTCTCCTAATTAGCAAAACAAATGGGATGAGTTCACCTAGGGTCTTCTCAACCCTCATTGAGAGGCTTTAGAATTAATTGGAGAGCACGAAAGTTCCTTCTTTTTTTACCTGGGAGAAATATTTTTAAAGCTTTTTTGTCTATAACATGATGTCTGTCATCCAAAGGTGAAAAAGGGAAAGTCAGATATGGTTGAGTGAGACCTCTGAAAATGTTTACAACTTCTCAATGGGCTAATTAGCCGGCTTGGGAATTTAGGTTGAGTAAACATTCCTTGGAAAAAGAAAAGTTTGTCAAGGGCATTCTCCCGCTACCGCCACCACAGGTGACAAGAGTTTATTAACACAGAAAAAAAAACCTCTGTTTACAACTTTGCCGGTAATACAATCGAAGATTATGTTGGCTTCGTAAATAGTCGGCAATTGCAATTTGCACTAATTATAAATTTCATCCGTGTGGAATCCCAAAGAAACCTTTATTAGAGGCCAAAACGCTTCTAAAACGAGAATACTGCAATATGCCTGCATTTTTGATGGTGTCATTGTGTTGACACATGAAAGTGGTGAATAATACAAACACAAAAGTGATCGCTAAAAATGAAAGCGTCTGGAAATCATTTAGTCACCAAACCACTGCTCTTCACAATCGCAGAGATTTTTTTTTATTTTCAAATTCAATTTGTTCAATTTGTTGTCAACTCACAATTGCTCATCATGCGAGGATTGAATCTGCGCAGTATTCTGCCTCATACATTGGCCAGTAATAATTGTGGGAGAGCCGTAATAAGCATTACGATGATATATGACCGCTGTGTAGGACGATGATGATTACTAGAGGGCAAAACACGAGCGGCTCTTTTTTAGACATGTTAGACGCCACAAACATAAACAACAATGAGGTTAGTCATGAACTCAAAGAGTTTGATGTATTAACTACAAAACGTAGGGAAATGATTGTATCGTGCGTACGTCTCTCGTGCCTGTTTTCAGCAGTAGACTCTGTAGGCAGTGGAAATTATTTTTCCTCTCTCCATTCATCTCTGTTGGTCATAATTTTGGTGTACCAAAGTAGTTATCAGTTTTCCATCTCTTCTGGGCGACAGATACGGTATAATGATGATAATCCAAGGTTTTTTTTAGTCGATGATGACGACCATCATTTCATCCTTCAACCGCTCATTGAGGTAGAAGACATAATAACGATACTAGGAGTGCACATACGATAAACATCGTTTAGACGCATTTCGCACCACATATACCGTACACACAGTTGTATCGATTTACATTTTTCTACTCCAAGCATAAAAATACTCCCCACCTACAACAAGGGTGGAATAAACTCCTAGTGCTGAGATATAGAACATAATATGGTGTGGCACAGAAAATTAAATGCTTGTCCTCTCAACCCGTCAACTCTGAAGTCAGGTGTAGCTCGCCCCTCTCATGCGATATACATACTTCCAAGCATCATTTTTACAGTTGTTCATAATCTCCGTGGAAATCTGTTCGAGATCACGGCGAGTTTTCGAGAAAATGTCACGTACAATAATAATAACACCAAGAAAAGCATGTTGCTCCTCGAGACCGCCTTTTTGAAGACACAACAGCAAGTCAGAGTGAAAGGTTTTGGCGGTGGTTTCCACATTTTTCAACCGTTTCGAAATGCATCATTCCTCCGTGAAATAGTGGAGCGGACAGGAACCCCGAATTTAATTCAATCACAAGATGGATTATGACTTTGTTATTATGTTTGTTGAGCACCGTGGTGACTAATAGGTTTCTCGATGTCATACACAGTCCGACTTGCCATCCATCTGGACGACGTTGACCTTTTCACGATGACCACACAGGATGAAGGAAAGGTCTCTTGTGTTTGTACGTGTGTATTTTATCACGAAAGGTCGAACCACATAACGACGGTTTATCATTCATGCACGGAGAGTAAAAAAAACGTTTCGTTTCGCTACCAACTCTTCTGTCCATTCGCGAAGAGAAAAATTGGCAGAGTTGTAGAGAGGATGCTTATAACGGAGTTGACATTTCGATACAGATGGCTAATAAGTGGTGTGGACTGTCCACAACGAAATCTACATCCAATCCTCGTAGACACCTTGGACCTCATAATGTTTTCATATGAGTTGATTGAGCCTGCTTGAGTCGGTGAGAGAAGAAATTACTTGATGTCATTCATATTCGGCATGTGCAAGCATATTACCGTGCCTGCAGCACATTAGCTTCCCCTCGTGAAGGCTTGGCTGTAATTCCGACAGTCCTCCCACACAGGCCTGTTGTGTATTTGCGGTTTGCACCTGTTCACATCTCACAAGTAGACTCACTCTACAAAAGTATTTCTCATGGGCTGAAGCATTTTAGAGAGCCGGAGTAGAACATTTACACACGAAGAGTGAGGTATGGGTAATCCTTCAAGTTTTGGATCATTGGATTGGACCATCCCGATAAAAATCTGTATTCGCATTTGCCATATACGTATGCACCACAAATACAATAATATAGCGTCATATTGGAGTCACCAGCGCGCACACAATAAGCACTGTTTTCAAGAGATACACACGCGAAACGGCTTCCTACTTTTTTCCATACGAGGCTTTCCAACTGTATTTATTTTCGCCCATTCTCATCCTATAGGGATCGATCCTCGTTCATAGTACGAAATATTATATGAACTCATCATCAGCTTACCGTGTACCTGTTTGAATGGACGCGTCTCGATACCAGCAGAGTTCTAGCAGGATTGCGACATTCGAGAGATACGAGTAGTGGATGGGTTTAGCAAATTGTAGCTCGTCATATATGGCAATCGCATCGCTGTATTAGAACAGGTCATCGTCGTAATCATAATCAAAGAATGTTCACAAGAGTTTGGGTGTGTTTTTTTTTTGCATTGTCTCCTCATCCATTTTTTTTGCATAGGAGTCACAACACGTCATTTTATTAGGGAAAAAAGCGTTTGGTATGTACAGTATTTTCTCATTTTTTTTGTGAACAATAAGCGTCACACTAATTTACCTTGATGAAGAATTTCGTAGGGATAGGTGAAAAAAAAGTCTTATTTGAGGAAACATACCTGTCATCATATCAACACAGAAAACAGCCTCTTCCGTTTGTTCGGCGTGAGTAAACAAGTGTTTGCCAAGGCGATTTCAGCTTCTGTGGAGAATGTTGTGCTGGACTCATTATCCCTCGTTGTTGACATTGTTAACCACACTGTTGTACGCTCATGGATGAAATTAGGCGAAGAAAGAAAAACATTCAGAGGTCTTATGTAAACGTTGTCGTTTTTATGTCATAGCTACGCGCATAGTACAATCTCATTCGATCCCAGCATCATCTCCTCCTCATTAGTGAGCCCAGACTAAAAAAAGAATATCAACTTTGTCAACTTCATCGTCATTAATTTATGATGCCGCTCCTGTAGGTGACATTGTAATGCGAGAATACTGGGAAAATTCCAGTTTGCTCTTTTACGGATCTACTACAAATCGGCAGAGAAAGTTGGACTGCTCAGACCTCCTTCTTTTGCTCTCTAATCTCATTGTCAGTAAGGGGCATACCTTGATCATCTCATCATCCCAAATTGCTTTCTAATTCTGGAACGAAGAGTCATGATCACGTTTCCCGTGTTCTTCTTGAACCACCGGTTTCCTTTCCCTGTCGTCAATTGCGTCTCTCACAAAGAGGTAGACAGAGTGGCGGAGACAAGCTAATAATACAATTTAGACGATGTCGCAGTAGTTGTCGTAACTTCGTACTGACTCACTTAGTGTTCCAAATTTAGAGTCGTATTTTTTGAAGGGAGGTCGACGACGACAAAAAAAACTGTTTTGAAATGTGTGCTACCTTGCCCAGAATTTAATTTCTCTCTGAGTCTCAATACTTTTGACTTTTTCCAAAATAGCTTTGTGCTGTCGCAGCAGTAGTGTTTAGATAATAATAGACAACATTTTCCCCACATTTTTTTCCTTCGAGAATAAACTAACGACACCGAACTTTAGGAGGACGTACACAGAGCGGAATTCTCTTTTTTTTGCCCAAGTTTCCCAACAATTTACTAATTCGATGCAACACAATATTATGCGGATCATAGGAAAGAAAAAGTATACATCATTAGTATTAATATTATTATCCTCTTATGTAGTTGTTACAGAGTGTTATCCTTCCTAAATGAATTTAGTGTAAGTCGAGTATGAGTATTGGTAACCACCACGTTTTTTCTATCAAATAGATAACTTTTTGTGCAGTATTGTCTGTTACTCGTGTTTCGTGTACTCTCTCTACCCACTACATACGTGTACTATTTAAATATACCTCTCTATTTCTACTTCTCTATATACATCTAAATACTATATCATTTTTTCCCTTGATTATATGTAGTACATGCATAAATTTCGTGATTACTCTTATGATTTTTTTGTTGTGTATATTTTCTATATGTGTTGTATCATCATGAAGAGAAAAACAAAGAGTTGGTGATGATTTATGATGCCCCAATCATCTTCGAGAGAAACGAGAAAAAGAAAAAAATTATCTGACGTTTGTTGTTTGTTTTTTTTCTTTATTTTCCCCATTGCAAGTCGAGTCTGTGCAGCGTTCTCCAGACAGTGGTTAGTACAATTTTGACTGTAGCAGCAGCTACTGTTAAATAATCATAATAATAATACTTTATACTATGTAATACTTTCACTCTTTCTTTATCATTCTTTCTCCATTTACTACAAGCAACAACAACAAAAATATCTTGTACTCCTTAGACAAAGAGAAATGGTACTTGAACTAGTGGAAATTTTGACGAACGTCTTTATTTTATACTTTTACCACAACCACAACCACCACCTCCATTATCACTCTTTCACATACTTTCACTTTGTCAACATTATTATTCCCCTTTGTTCTCGCTCTCTTTCTATCTCATCCATAGAGAATCTGTTTTAGTCGGTTTTTGTTCAACTCGTAGATTTTATTCCCGGAATCTATAGCAATAATCATAGTGATAACAATAATAATACGGCAGCTCAGCAGATGTGCATGCTCCGTTTTTTATTTTCACAGTCGCTCTTCTGTCTATTTGTCTCTCTCTTTTTTATACAAAATAATAATAATATTCTTTCAAGTTGCACAGTTTTTTTTCACTTGATTTCTTCCTCAGTCCAACACGATCAAGAGCTGAATGATATATAACTTTGTCTACTCCACTAAAGTAATTCTTTGGGCGAGCGAACGCTTCATTGTATTATAATATCTTGTTTATTATTTTATATTACCTACCATCTATAAACCGTGCACTAATCCATTTTTATATGATACTTACACTTTTTCACTAATTTGATGATGAATGAGTTGTATAATAATAATATGCAAAAAAAAAATCACAATTGATTTGGTTGTGCAATGCTGCTGACAACCTCTGCGTCTCTCTGGTTTGTATATTAATACACAAAGACAGAACTGGGTGCCGGTTGTTTCCATTTTTTTCTGCCATCATTTCTGTCCATTTTTTGTTGGGAATGTGAGGATTCGCAATGGGTGTGAAGAATCATCAAAGTTGACAAGGCAGCACGACGCTAGAAGCAAGAAATTTTGTTTCCACAACAGAGTCAACACAAAATACACACGTCACGCAGTCATGAGAATATGCTTAGCAAACAGAAACACGAGCGCGTCTCTCATCTGAATCCTTGGCTTTACACACCAACACCAATAATAAATAATAGCACTGATCGAAAGACGCACACAACAGATTCATTTCTGTGACCTTTTTCCGGCACAGAAATGTACGCTGAATGTTAGCCGAGTGTGTAGTCTACTTTAGAAATGGGGAAAAGACGTCAAAATTATTGTTGTTGTGTGTTGGCTTTCTCCACACTTTCATTCACATACAATGCATGTCATTCATCGAGATTTTTTTTGAAGAATGGTAAATTTGGAAAAGTCTCTCGCTTCCCACTCGACCACCCACGAAGCATTTTTCACCATTCACAAAAAAAGACTATGCATTAAACAAACACAATTTCAATTAACTCGCACACACACTCATGTATATAACACAGAGAAACGCACGCAAACACTAAATTACTCAATCAGATATTTATCATGTTATGTAAAAAAAACAAGTATGTACTACGTTTGTGGAGATGGTGAGAAATTTTGACTTTTCTGTTACTCTGCAATGAAAAGCAAAACTTGTAGATACTCTTTGTATTGACTATAACGTATATATTTGTAAAGCTGCTGCTCCGTACAGTCTCAAAATAACTAGCCACTACTAAACCACTATTTCTTTTCCTTTTCTACAAGTCAGGATAATTTTTGCACGCGCCATCCTCCTATCATTTCTCAATCTATAATTTTCAATTGGTTTTTTTTTGGTTTTTTTAAAACTCTAATAACAACAACACTGTCTTATCTTTTTGTTTCTGTACCTGTACTCAAACCTCGATTTTTCCCCCACATTCTTGATTTTTGGGTATGTCACAGGAATGAAATTCGGCATCGGAAATCCGTACATTTGATACTACCCGTAGTCTATACTGAGAAATGCGAAAACACTTCATCTCTCTTGTATCTTGACGCCTGATTGGGAAATGCGGAATCCTTTACTCAAACAGAATGGGAGGTTCCGAGCCTTGTATATGCGAACCGTTTGTTCTTGCTTTCCTTGTGCATGCTGGATCCTTGCCTGATGAGCAAGGCACAAAGAAAAAAATGTGTGCTAACTCAAGTAGTCATAAAATGGATTTTTTTAACTTGTATTAATTCTTGGCTGAATTTTTTATTTCCAACTGCAAGTTCATATAGACTTTAGAATTGTGTAGAGAGAACTATGTATGTATGATATAATTATTTTCTGCACTCTGTACTCTCGTAGAAATTCTGTAGAGAGCTGCTTTCCTGTCACAATTTTCATTCTGTATATTATCTCCTATTATGCTAAATAGCTTTTGGTAGCTGGTTAAAACTGATACGACTCAACAAACTTCAAGAGGTGGGAGTTGTCTTAAAATGTTATGCTGTTGTCGAAGGCAGAGAGAACGACGACTTGACAACGACACACATGTTGTCAACAATGTTTGCATCCAACTATGGTGTGGGTGTTACTACTCCATTGTCGAACATGTGTCGCACATACGAACAAATTAGTGGACACACATGCACCATGTCACCTTGTACGTCTTAGTGTCAAAGATTTGTATTTTTTTGCCCTGGTTAACCGTTGCTAGATCATTATTGATACTAATAAATTCATGTGTTGGTGACAATATGGCATCAATATGACTGCGTCGTATATATTCTTAGTTTTATAATCTTCTAACCCTGTTCCTTCCTCATACGCACAAGATTTTCGGAGAAATCCACAACGCCGGATTCTCCACGTTTTCTCTGACAATTTTGATAACTCACTGGAATGTTGGTGAATTTACAAAAAGATACGATTGATACTCCAATTTCAACGTCCCGATCACAGAGACGAGAAGACACGCTCAACTTGGTTTATTGGCGTGGAGAAAACAAATGATGATGTTGAAATGCTGACATGCTGGCTTGTAGCACGTTTTCCGCGTTCTCATCCATTCTCTCTGTGTGTATGGCTGATGTACACTCGAGTGACGTGAGTTGTGGGACACAAGAAAATAAAAAAAAGACCGAGAGAGACTCGCTGACTCGCTAATCGTAAGGAATCGTTTCATCTGAAAAAAAGCGGAGAGAAACGTTTACTTTTCTCGATAATGATCATGTTGCTCGTGGTTGTTTCTCGAGTGCTGCAAACGTCAGGGGGAAGTTCAATGCAAACAAAAAACTCACACAACAAACAAAACACTTGTCAAAGGATAAATGGATCTCGTTCGTTTTCTCCTTTTATTTAGACCTTTCTCCTTACGTGACGTACGTACGTATGTATGTACATTTAAGGGAAAAGGACTACCAGGAGCTTCATCGATATTTGCCTTTCATCTCGCTATTTCCAAGGGCTCCTTTTCTCATGAAAGCTTCACGGCATATTCATAATAATAATAATTGCTCGAGTTGAAGGATTTTGCCGTGATCCACGATGGTTATCCGTTATCCCAAACATCACACGAGGTTTTCCTCATTGGCATCATCATTTTAATAATCAAGTGAACTCCTTGTGTCAGTTATCTCGATGAAGATGAATATGCAGGTTTCCCATGAAAACAGTACAAACTCTATTTTCTCAGGTGATACCGCCTGTCATGCAGGTGACGAGAGGGAACCAGACACAACGGAAGTGGATGACATAACAAGACAATACAATCTCAAAGAATATACGGGATATTCTCTCCAGACCTTATATGGTCAGTGTACGGATCATGCCTTGATTCGTGATTATTTGTATGTGTTTGGAGACGTGAGTTGGGTTGCGTGCTCCAAAAGTAAGGAACTGAGGAGTAGTTGTGGAGAAAGATTAATATAGTTAGCAGGGAAAATGTTGAGCATTGGAAGGGCTAGTCTCACGTACATTTGTGGCATAAAACTAATAATATAAGAAACACAAGTGTGTGTACCACTCCAAGCGTTTGAGACTGAAAGTGTGTACACCGCGGTGGAACATTGTAATTCGGAGAAAGGGAAAACTTGAGAGAGAGAGAATATGTATGAACGTGGTGTATTTCGGGACTTGCGTACTCCCTTCTTCCAATGACGATGATGATGGAGAGCGATGGGATACACTATATTTCGTCGGTGTCTACATGAGAAAAGTTCCGTGTGTATACTTTGTTCGGTGGTGGGCAACTTGCGACAAGCTCTCTCGGAACCACGGGAAAGTCTAGGGGAACATAGAGAGAGAATTGAATTCTTGACTCGAGCTCTTTTTTTTCTTCTTCGTCTCATAACGCGGAAGGGCTAGGTACACCGACGCATTTATGAAAGCACGACTTCCCAACACATCCGCCACATCGAAGTCAGAGAAAAGAAGGAACGGCAAGTGTTTTTCGACAGGAGACTCACCGTTCAGTCGACTTGGTGTGTGTCTATGTTTTTAGACTCTGGCAAAGTGTGTGGATGAGGATGATGACTCTCCTTTTTTGACTCAACACACACAGAGAATGGAGAGAGTAACATGATCACAAACCGTCGTCAGTGTTCACACGGTACTGACGGTCGTCGTGGTAGCGGTGGTGATGGTGGTGGCGGTGAACATTGGCTCTGGCCAAATGGATGATTGCCATTGTAGCATTACATCACGTAAACTGCAACATTGTGTGGTGGCTCCGAGTTTAAAATGCTCAACCTCAAGCAAGCTGAGTCGGGAGAAGGAACCTTGTTGGAAAACAGGCGGAGACCGTCATTGTCGGTTTAAATCATCAGTTCTGATACTCCTGCACCTGCGGTGTTGAGGAAAGATATGAGTTTTGCTGTTTACTCTCTCTCTCTCTCTTGAAATGAAATACACGAAGAAGCAATCTCATTTTATGCAAATATTATTCAGTCCCTGCACTATGTTTTGCTTCCACGTTGTCCTCCGTGTGCTGTGATTACAGCGTGATTTCTCTTTCCTCCCTCTCTCCAGCTCGCACTTGTCTTTCTAGCTTTCTCCTGGAAAAAAGGTTGGTGGAACGCGAGACTTCGCTCAGTCACATAATCATATGCAAACGAAACACGCTCATTTCTCTGTGGACTTTCTCTCTGTCTCGAAAGAGACAGGTGAAGATGCGTCTGGAGAGATTTCTTTCTGAAAGAAAGATGTAATCTCAAGGTGTGCATATAGGAAGAAAGGAGTCTCCTCTCACACCAAACTGTTGGTGAATTTACTTCCGTTTCAGAATGGGGAAACGGGGATGTTGACGATGATCACGGCAAGAAACGTAGGAAAAAGCATGAATCGAGAGGAACTTCAAATACAAAGCCATTTCTTTCTCACATCTCCATTATTTACTCTACATCAGCTCGTGTGGAGGTGAATCCGTGTTCTTTTCGCTTTAATGGTGTGCAGATACACAGAGAGAGAGCAGAAGGTGAAATCAATCTGCCTCTCTGTCTCTGCCTCTTGTGTTTTTTATCGTCTTCATCATCATGCATGCAGACTCGAATCTCGTCGTTGACGTACGTAGGGATATGACGCATTCATGGCCGTTGGATTTAGAAAAAGCGAGAAAAGTGTGTATCAATGTCCATCATCTATCTATAGTTCTCTACTTAATACGAGAGAGAAACGTGTGCAACGATGTGTGAGAGATGTCGTCCTTTTTTTCGGAGCTAAATATAGGTAGCCGAAACTGTGTTTCGAGATATACATATATGCATAAGGTCTCCATCTGTTTTTTCTTTTCGTCCTAGTTTATTCCGTGTGTATGGTGCTCTCAGGAGGAATTATAAATAGTTCATTTTCATCTCGTTTCTATAAGAAAGAGAGCGAGGAGTGTATGGTGATGATGAGGTTGAATTTGTCTTTCCGCTTTCCCCATCAGATAATGCGAGGAAGAGGAATATTACAGAGATCTCTCTGGCGGAGAGCATTACGCCATTTAGGTGAGTGAGTGAAGGGTACGAGTGTGTGCAAGGAGAGGAATGGTTAGGAAGGCTCGTGTTAAAACGGGAGACAGCTCGGCAGGTAATATTAATTACCGGTGGAAGGAGAGGGAATTGGAAGTCTATTAAAAGTAAGACTCTCACCTTCACTCCCTTTGACGATTCCACTTTCCACTCAATTTCCCCACCGGAGAGAGAACTGGTGGCCTCCAGAGCCTGGCTAATTCACGAGTATAAACATACTTGAAATTTTCTCCGTTCCGAAACACTCATCTTCAGGTAGGCAACGTCATTACCGAACCGTCTCGACAACCGCGGTAGAAACTTACTCTCGCCAACTTTTGGGCTTGAGAAAAAGGAAACTTTCGACGTAACAAAGCTCCTTAATAAAAAAAGTTGAAAAAAAAAATCGTGTTCTTACACCGAATCCGAAATGGTAATCATACTTTGACACAATTCTCCTCCTTTCTTTCCCAATATTCTTGTTTCATCGTTACACAAGTTCATGCATCTACACACACGGAGAAGTTCAACGCAAGAGAGAGATACAGGTTTTGTTGTCGCTGACAGCAGCTCCACGAAGTTGAGCTTTTTAGAAACAGGAATAAAAAGTTAAGTTTGTACTGGCAAAAAAAATGTAGAGAAAAATTGACAGTTTTTCTTCAGCAGGGAAGAGCAGGGTTGTTCGTTTAAAGATTTCACAACTCGTCATGATGATGACGACGGTGAGTGTGCATCAGTAATTATTAGCTGTCCCTCTTGGGGCCTTTAAGGTTACGTGTAGTCTCTCGTGGCTCTTAAATTTCATCAACGATGGTGCAGCGAGAGCCAGCGGAATCAAATTGGGACAGGGATAATACGCAACAAAACTGGTGTGCATGCAGCCCAACATTGTTTCGACGACCGGCTCGCTCTCGTTTCGAGAGTTCATTTTCAAGGTAGCAAAAAGGGTAGTGCATCAACCAACTCGAGATACACTGATGAATAGGACAACTCAAAAGCATAATAAGCAACTTGTAGTCTTGTAAGTGTATGGTTGCAAACAAAACTTAAACTAGACATCAAGAGCATCCGAGCATTTTTTTTTCTATTTTAAAAAGCAACTTTTGTCATTTCAGAGCAACTTTTGGTTGCTTCATTAACTAAAAAGTGATTTGTAAAATTGTCTTACAAATAGAAAAAAGTCCAGCAAAACTGACAAGAAATTAGCTGAAATATCGCTAGTAGACTTTAAAATAAAATTTCCAATGTAACAACTGCTAAATATTTAGTTATTGGTATCAAAATAAAGTCTTTAGAATACATAAAATTGAAAAAGCAACTTTTGGGTTGTCCTACCGATGAAGTAGCAGTTCTTTTATCCCCAGAAATTTAGCGTCAAGAGAGAGGGGGAATATCATTCAGGGATTTCTGCGAGTCGAATGCTAATAGTCATCGTCATCCTGATTATGAAAGTTAAGCCATCAGGTCCTCAAAAAAATCAACTGCATACACACAACCTGTTAGGCTTTGCTAATTCACGACGAATAAAAATCACTACACTTCGCTAATGTTTGTGCATACACTTACTACGTGTATCGATAAATGCAAGGAAAAATGTGAGAGGGAGGCCTCATCCACACAGTGCATACGGTGTGGTCAACTATCTTGAACCCCTTTTGCTCACAGCAAGAAACGGCATATAATATCTTGATAAATATCGACTACGTTGTCATCATGGTATGTATTGTGTACATGCTCAAAAAGTAGTTTGACTGCTCCTCTATCGCCGCACGCGTAAAGATTTGATTTGAGGAAAACTGATTCATATTGATCCCATATCACTTTTCCAACTGCATTCACACAAGTTCATCTACATTTTTTTTCCTCAAGGTTCGTTCACTCCTCTCATTCCCTCTGTAGATTTGGCCCAATGTATAATTAACGAGTGGCTCTCGGTCACCAACGCATTCCACAAGAATGGAAAAGGAAACACGCCTAAGACACTGTACGACACAGAGAGGATCACGCTGCAATTATTACATTTCCAAGGGATGACAATGATGTTGAATCATTATGAAATATTACGCGACTGTACATATGAAGAGGACCTATATTTTTTTATACGTTTCGCCACAAGTTATGGATTGGTGTAGATGTTCGTTTGCTTTTGAGCTCCTTATCATCATCTCCCAGTCGTTTTTCCCCTTTTGCTCGCCTTTCGGTAAAGGTGTGGTGTGCCAGATTATGGTGGAGTCGCAGGTTGTACAGTTGTAGAACATTGGGAATCACAATGTAGGAGTAGCACACGAGGCTATCGTCACAAACATTTTATTGGCAAACACTCACGAGGGACATTGGGGAATACATAAAATTTCTTTTATGAGCAAGTCCACAGAGGCGCAACTAAAAACTTTGTATTTTCCTCCTGAGTATTTTACGGCTCGTAGGAAAGAAACTGTCTTGAGCATAATTGCTTTGGAATAAAGGTGAGCACTACAAACACGAGTGTTGTCCTCCGCATTTCGTGTATATTCGTCCCATTTTTAATGAGTCCACCCATTTCTCGCTGTACGCCGATTTTCATCATCATTTATGCACACCAATAGAAAAAAAAGTAAATTAGTGTCGAAGTGATGAGACAACGTAAAGGACGCAAACATATAACCCAAGAAAAGCTGCATATTATCCTTGTGTGTATTGCCGACACACATTTTCCGATTGTGCTCTCTGTGTGTGGCACATTTTTGCACACTTTGTGTACCACCACCTCGATACAATAATAGATTCAGAAAAGTTTCACATTCTTTTTCTACTTCAGGACAAAAGTGAGTCGCTGGAAGAAGGAGCGTGGTACATTTTCTACCTGGACGAGAAGATGGGGGCTTTGTGTGTAGCAACGAAATTATCATCGCTTTTTGCAAACACTCCACGTGATATTGAATATTGAACATATTGTGCACTCCCTCATGTTTCCCTGTGTCAATACTGCGAATTTGGGCAAAGCGTATTATATAATATGAGAGACTACGAGTAGATTAGTACACTCCCCGCTCCATGTGTGTATGAGCACACACGCGAAGCTTGTGTTGACCTCGACGCAAGGAAAGTGAATGGCGAAAATTATTATTGAGAGAAGCTTCATGTTGTGCATACAACACTGTTTCGCTCACAAAGAGTAAATAAGTGAATATATGTAGAACATTATGGCGTAATAAGGTCCTTTACGTATTTGCGAGTTATGAAGATGGAGAAAAGCTAATGCACACTGACTGCTCAATAATATGAATTGAGTGGCAAAAAAATTGTTTGCCCCTCTCCAGGTTTTGGTATGAACAAGCCTCTTGCCTCGACTTCCATCATTCTCACGTTCACATTACACTCACAAGTCATGACAAGAGTGGCACTTGCATGTAGCTGTTGAGTAATCGGATAAGAGAAGTGGAAGGTGAAATTATGAAATTCCGACCAGGAAGCAGAGGGGAAAGGAGGACTCGAGTAAACAGAGGACAGATGCCGTCGTGTGAATTATACAAATAGAGATTTCCTCTGGAAATATGCCAATGTTTGACCATATGCTTGGAAATTGTGGAGTTGAATTCGTCTTTTAAATTGTCACATCTGTGTGGAGCAGAAGAGTCCATTCGAAAATGACATCAACAAATCATACTCTTGGTAGACCAACTCAAATGGCACATTTTAATGTAATCGACGCGGGCAGAAATCGCCTTCACTTCGGCTTGACAGTAAGGAAAAGATGAGCTGAGGAAAAAGAATAAATCTTCTTTTCTAGCCTCGCGGCTTATACATACAAACGATATAGTTGTGTGATGTTTGGACTTTCTCCGCTCCCCATTTCCATGATGAAAGAGGAGAAAGCAAGTTGAAACATACTTTCTCCGTGATGATGATGATTCTGATGATGCCCAGAGTTCCACAAAGAACGGCCTACACACTTCAACACACACAACTCTCCACAAGCGTTCGTGTGCTCGTACGTGTCTTTCATGAGGACCAGCAAAGTGATATCTCTGGAGAAAGAAAGCGTGTGCTCTCCTTGTGACCATTCGTTTGTTGGTTTCCTCTCTCTTTGGTGAAGGACAGTTTTATTTTCTCCTTTTTCCTTCTGCTAATTCAACATTCGCAGCTCGATGCGACAGGAGTAATGGTACTTCCTTGGAAATAGGAGAATCGATGAAATTGACTCCACTCCATCCTTCTCTCGTTTGGGTTGCTTTCCTTTCTCCTAATTGATTGTGGCTTCAACTCAATCCTGTTTTTTTTCTCTAACACCTCCACTAAGGTCTGTCAAACAAATATAAAATAGGTTCAAATTTTTCTTTCATTAACCCGCCGTTCAGAACCGGGATAGGCTAGTGCCGGGT
>JAHZMW010003798.1:0-30183 GCA_027743745.1 Alloscopus bannaensis
ATAACAAACTCAAAATCGTTAGAATAGAATAATGTTCAACAATTAGCTCTTAGGCTAGCATTTGAGATTAGATTTTAACAAGACAGCAAAAAAGAACACACAGAATGAAACAAAGATTTATCTAATAAAAAGGGGAAGCATCAATAGCTTAAATGTTAGATCATAAACTTAGTGAAAAAAAAAACAAGTAATTGGCAGTGGAGCAGATATAGCAATCATCTAGAAGGGTACGACATTCTCGATCGTTCCCACCTGAGATAACTTGTGTTGTACGGTGGTGGTGGCTCCGACGGGGAGTAGGGTGCAGTGGGTTCCGGCGTCCATAGAGATGAATTTGGAGAGGTGATGGGAGTGGATGTTGACTGAGGTCGGCTTGAACCTGTAGAAGATCTTGAAGTCGTGTTTCCAACATTCACCTGGGCTTTTACTCTCTCAACAATTGCTTTAGACGCATCATAAGACGTGTATCGAATGCAGCTCAACGGATCTCCTGGTGGAGGAGGTTCCGGAAGTAGATTCGACAATTCGTTGTTCCCTTCAAAGATAACTTTTACGTGACTCGCCAGACTCAAGTGAGATTGAGACAATTTTGTGAGTGCTGTGCGCATCACAACCAGCTTCACACTTTCTTGTTCCCTTGAGGCTTCACATGCTACGGTAAAACAAACCATTCAATTATTCAATCATTTGGTCACACTCATTCACCAAAACAAATACAAAAGATACTACTAATGATCAGTAAGAAAAGAATCTCAATCAATTTACCCTCCATGTGGGCTCTTTCGGCTGTTCGCTCGGCCTCCGCCAAGTGAGTCTGCAATTGAGTAAAGTCGCCTGCTTGTCTGGCTCCTTCGTTTATAGTCCGATTCTGCGCTCGTAGTACCTAATAAATCATTCATTTATATTTAGCTACTAATGCCTGGTAACTTAAAGACTGCTCTTCCATGCTTGATTACCTGTCTCCTGAGCTTAATTCGCTTATGTTCGGACTCCTGCAAGCGTTTCTGAACAGTGTCGCACCTTTTCTCCCCTTCCAGCACTAGACTCACCTCCTTCCGGAAGGATTTGAAAGCAAATGCAAGCTGAGTGAGTGCTCCTCCGTACAGCGTGCTTAGTTCAGAGGCACAAGCACACACGTCATTTAATGCCCGGTTCTCTGTGGCTGCCCACGCTGCGATGTCACTAAACAGCGCCTTCTGAGCTGCTGCAGCGGCTAGTAGTGTCGACTGTGCTTCTCGAGCTTGCCAAAGAAGTATGTGTAACGGTCCGTGAGCCCTGCCAAGAACCTTTAACTTCGCACTGCCCCTGAAAAGTATATAAGTTCTATTTAGCTAGCTTGTAATTTATTTCAACTTTTAAACACGGTTTCGCTTGCTAATTAATTTAATTGCATACCTTCTCACCGTCATACCAACCGGAGGACGCTCCATTGGTTCGACTAAAAAATTACAGTGAATGCCAACATATTACTCAGATGCTTGAAGCTTTGAAGCAGACAAATACACTGCTGCGGAATGTGCTGAATACATTGTTTCACATAACATACCTGCGAGTACGTACGAATTGAACGGTGTAAGAATATCCCACAAGTCCGATGGGCTCGAGCAAATCGTGAAAAGCGCGCAAGTCCTACTCCAGTGCCACGTCCAGACCTTCGTGATGGTCCCCAAAGGGGTTTGAAGTAGAAAGCAGGTAAAAAAGGAATGTTGTAGTTCTAGTGCTTCTGGGGATGCTGTCTATATTTTAAAAGTAGTGATCTGGCAAAGAACTTCCACAATTGCGAACGAAAGCAGAAGACATTCATGGAACTACAAAACGGCTATATCATCAAAAATAGCCCTGTTCCGAAAGAATTTGCGCTTTACTCCAAATCGGAAAAAGTGTTTGATGCCGATGTGCTGTCAACGTGGCACAATATTTAATGTAGAAGTAGTGGGAGGAAGAATGTCTTGTTTTTTTTTGCATTTTGCATAAGTACTGCTCCCTTAATAGTTGGCAGTGCTGCTCCAAAAAATAATGGCTGCATAAGTGCATCCGAGCTAAAAAAAACAAAACAAAAAAGCAGAATAATTCGTAAAAGATTTCAATGCATTTATACTTACGACTCTAGTAGACTCATTGCCAGTATTAAAACAATAATTTTTAGTACATATGTGACAAAGTGACGTGCGCCTACCTGAAACTTTCAGCTGAATTTCACAACGCAAATAGCCCTCTCATATTTAGTAAAGATAACAAAAAAAGCTACGCTATTATCTTTTGATCTGTGTCACGATTCGTAATTTCAAGATAAGCCCTACTTTTGGTAACCATCTTCAGAATTTTAAACTCGTCCTAAAAGAGAAGAAATTTAAGGATTGGTCTGGGAATTAAAGCGACATCGCAGTCTCAAAAAAGGAAGCGAAACAAAGCAATACACGCTCTAGTTTCGTGAAGCTCATACTTTGTATTGCGCATCACATAAAGACGATCGCAAAATCTTTGCATAACAAAAAATAAAGCTATAAAACCTTTATCTGAAGAACATTAAGTATTTGACACGCAAGCAGCTTGTTGGTTACCACCACGCTTCCATAGCAAAAACACACAACTTTCGCGAAAGATGCGACACATAATATTGTCGTCGTTGTACTCATAATTTTAAACACAATGATAATCATTTCAATTTCAACGTCACCATCTCGACGAAACATCACAAAGTGAGAATATATAGAATGAGTAATGCGTGTTTGATGAGCTAAACCTTTGAACCTGTCAACCTTAACAGAAAGACCAGTGTGCCACCACGCTTAGCAGCCAAACTCAGAAGTGCAGACAAGCCACTCTGCTCGTTGGTGCATTCGTTGATAATAATCATAATTACTTTCATCAACAAAGTGAACAAGTGCACCAGCGTCAGCTCTCACAGAGCTGCACAAGAGACGAGGAGAAATTGTGGTCGGCACTCTAAAAAGCAATAAACTTGCAGACTTACATTTAATATTCCATTTCACTTTGCACACACACTTCTGCCGAGAGAGTCTACACATCTTGCAAAAATTTATTGATGTCATACATTTAGCAACTACCGAGAGCCCAGAAACTCTCTGACAAAACGAGAATAATCTCAACGCTCAAGTATTTTCAGCTTTGACCACAAAGGCCGCAATCCTATCCTACCCGAGACTACAATGAAAACATATAATATATTACTACAAATCCTAACCAACGCTGATTTATAAGTTGTGTTGTTATTCGCTGACAAAAGTTAAACAAAGGCAACCCTATTTACCTATCCAGTTCCCTCATCAACCTAATAATAATATCTGTCAATCATTTTTGTACTAGGAACGTTCAGAGCAAAATACAAGGGATTTATTATTATTGGAACAAACCATGAAACCTAATTGTCTACGATATAATATCCCATCTTCCTCCTACACGAATTATTTACCGACTCAAATCTGTCGAATGGCCAACAGTGATTTATGTAACGCAATAAAATAATTCATGTTTGAAAACTGAACTTCTCCAGTTGCGAGTAGCACAATTTGATGATGAATAATTTTGGACAACGAGAAAGTATTATTTTGACTCACCATCAAGAAAACTGTTGACTGCTGAAAATAGGATACAAAGGTCACACATCTCCTGGTCCGTAGGCCGGCCAGGAAAACACTGTGGAACAACGAGAAGACAAGAAGTGAATTCACCGACTCAGCTGCTACTCTCTAGCAAGCTCTGCTCCGAAAGCAAGCCTTTCGCTTGCCCCAGAATTCCTAATTATAAAACAAGGACAATTTTTGACGAGCCGATACACAGTCGAGTCTTGGAGGAGACAACGACAAAAAAAAATCGAATACTTTGAAATGCAACAAAACTCTCAATTCTGGGGGCGCATACAGAGTCAACAAAAATAAACCTCTCAACCACCTGTGACAAACAGGTCTCGCAATTTCGAAGCTAATTTAATTACTCCGAAGGAGAGACACTGATTAAAAGCAACAAAACTTAAAAATTCTCCCTTTCACCAATCCTTTAAAAATGTTTTCAAACCATTTCCAATTCACTAACCGAATCGTCTCCGCTGTCCACTTGCTCCTGTGCGTTGAGTCCGCCTCTGTCACAAAAATATAATAATATCTGGTCGACTTCGTTGTGGATGTCACCAAACAATCTCCTCCACCGTCAAGTGTGTGGTGAGCCTCAACGAAGACGCGGAATGACTCATTTCCATCACTCTTTTGTGTCTCCGTCGTCCACTTTGTTTCGCTTTGTCCTCACTGAGACGAACAGCTTTGTACTCCCAACAGAAAAAAGTGATGCGTTCAGAAAACTGAGTGGGGTGACGATGGTGATGATGTCGTCAACGAAAATAAACTGTCCAGTACATCCACTGTCTGAGATGCTGACTTTGTTGCCGCGACCATCGTCACAACAATGCAGGACACTCAGGGGGAAATAGATCCGTATTACATCAATTGTAACGAACGTTGATCACAAAATGCTGCAGAGAAGCTGAACAATGAACAAAGTCATAAACTGCACTCGAATACACGGAGGAACGATATAAAAGGGGAAGCAGGAGAGAAAAAACCATTCAAAACCACTCACTTCCCACAAGCATAAATGACCACACAGAGAGTAATGTATTTCAGATGAGAGAGTTGCTGCTACCCCTCCATAGGGTATACACTTGTCTCACGATGCCCCAACTGTGAACATTCGGATCTCCGCTGATTTCAACTCAATGTTTTTCTCAAAAGAAGTTGAAGATTGTGGACGACAAGTGTTGTTGAGTTGTTCGCTTGCCAGGATAACTTCGACTTCGTTCGAAACTTGGTTTTGTTGACAAAAGTTGATTGCGTTATTTCGTAGTGATTGTTGTTGTTGGTTTGCAAACAATTGAGAATCAAGTTGGTAGAGTTTTCTCTCAACTTTTTGTTGCGGAGGACGAGTTCGGGATTATTGGAGTGGAGGAGACTGCTTTTGGAGGGAGGGAGCAGTGATTGACCTCAGGGTTGATTGGGGACAATGGCTAATCCAAATTTTGTAGCTGCCATGTCAAGGGTACGACTGGAGTTAATGTAGTAAAGTTTGTGACTTTGAATTTGTTGAAGGAGCAAGTTTTTGATTGATTTGTTTCTCTGTTTTCTGTACAGAAGCACGCCAGCATGCAGCACAAGCAAGCAGCTCAAACCTTGAAGAAGGCACTTGAGGAGGACCCCACCGTCTTCCAGTATGATGAGGTGTACGACGACATTGATCGGAAGAGAACAGAAAAGAAGGAGCAAGCGAGGGCTGACCGGAAACCAAAGTATATTCATGAGCTCCTCAAAAATGCAGAGCGTCGCAAAGTGGAGAACGAGAGACGGGTGGAGAAGCAAGTACTTGATGAGGAAGAGAGGCGGAAGGATGCTCTTGATGGTAATCTTAGACTTATGTAGTAAAAACCGTATGAAGCAGAACGCTTTTGATGAGTTATTTGCGCCAGAATTATTGAGAGATATTAGTGTTTATATTGTAACCAATTGGTTTGTTTGTAGAACTTACGGATGTCACCAAGCAAAACGATCTCAGCGGATTTTATCGTCACTTGTACCGTGAAACAATGAAGGATAACAGCGACGATAATCAAACAAGTAGCCGTGATAAGGAACGGGATCGCAAGAGAGTGAGTGAACGAAGTCATGAGGAAGATGGAAGTCGCGTTAGAGGCAGGCATGATAGCGGCGAAGGGGGTCGGAGTCATGACAGAGGCAGACATGATAGCGGCGAAGGAGGTCGCAGTCATGACAGAGGCAGACATGATAGCGGCGAAGGAGGTCGAAGTCATGACAGGGGCAGGCATGACAGCGGCGAAGGAGGTCGAAGCCATGACAGAGGCGGAAATCGTAGTCGTGAAGACTACAAAAGTCGCGACGGAGACCGAAATCATAGCTATGATGACAGAGACAGGGACCGACGCAAAGAGAAGGAGCGGCACCGGGATCGAAATG
Organism: Alloscopus bannaensis; assembly: GCA_027743745.1. NCBI lineage: Eukaryota > Metazoa > Arthropoda > Collembola > Entomobryomorpha > Entomobryidae > Alloscopus > Alloscopus bannaensis. The sequence goes on from JAHZMW010003798.1 coordinate 5,979, forward strand.
ATCACAAAGACCGACACCACACGAGGGAGGCTGTGAAGTCAAATGACCCGGAGAGACGCCATCGTTCTTCGCGACACTCTCGAAGGCATCCTAGTGGCAGTTCCGGAAGTAGTAGTATAGACAGGGCCAGGAATGACTACCGTGATCGAGAAAAGAACTATCACAAAGACCGTCATCATGCTCGTGATCATGGGAAGCCGGATGATCAAGACAAACGCCACCGCTCAGGGAGGGACTCTCGTCGGCGTTACAGTGGAAACCACAGTGCTTCCAGAAGTCCTAGTTTGGAGAGAGGCAGAAAGTCTGACAAGTCTTCTCGCTCATCACGGCATTCACGAAAGCAAGAAGTTAAGAATAAGGAGAATCATGGGTCACACTCAGCCAAGTCGTCTTCGAAGAAAGCTTCAGCAAGTTCAACTAAATCTCAAATTCGGCTTAGTGAACACCCAGTCTGGAAAAAGCGAACCATCGGCGAAGTTTTCCAAAACGCTCGAGATCGTTACCTTGAGCGTAAACGAGCTGGTCTGAATTCCGCAGTGATTTACACTGAGAAATGATAAACTAGTTGAAATAAAATTGTTCCGTTGAGCTAAACTTAGACAGTTCATTTTATTGTTTGTATTTACAACCTGTAATGCGTTTTGCCTTTGACAGGCTGTAGTTTTTTAAGGTTATAAAAGTTATAAATGTTGTGCATGTACCAATCAGTTCAATGTAGTTAGATATATTTACTCGCAATTCTGTAGGAGGATTGTACGAAACCATTAGGTTTGTGAGTTGTTTGCTTTTTAGTATAATAATGTTAATATTGTACCTCTGTTTAGTATTTATACGGTCGAATACGCAGAAATATAGATTACCAGTCTATTGAAAGATACCCACCCGAGATATTTATTACACTTTTTTTTTCATTTCCAATTTAAAATTAAATGAGCGTATTACTTAAAGCTAGTAACAAATTTCAAGGAAATTCGGTTGACTTCCCCGTTTCGCGTTGGCGAGACTGTATAATGTTTATTAAAACATAGGTGAAAGAAAGATTTCAGAGGGATTAGAAAAAAAAACACTTCCTTTTATGGATTTGCCTACTCTTCAATACGTATTTTTCAATTCTTTTGGATTTTCTGTAAACATGACAATGACAAACAACTTTATAAATCATTATCATAAGGTATGCGGCTATTAAGCATCCCTTTCACAGCTATTACTTCCTGATAACGTAGACATAGATAATTTGACTGGAGAACACGACTGACAACTGAGGCAGTCATTCGTGGTATAACGATGAACACCATAAATTGTGCTGCTAGATTCCTCTCATCACTATATCACGGTTAGAAAAAACACGCTAATCACTTTGAGAAGTACTCAGGATTACTAAAAAACCAGGAAAGGTTCTGCAAACGTCGCGAAGTTGGGGTAATGCGAGCTCGATGGCACACTGGACTCGGTCCTCACTAAGACGGTTATCATTCACGCTGTTATGGGAATTCTTGAATGATCAGGCCAAACGTCACCGCCCAGGAAGGGACACGACGTTACAGTGGAAACAACAGCGCTTCCAGACGTGGACGACCAGACCAGACCAGACGCTTGAAGAAAGGCAAAAAGTCTCAAATTCGGCTTAGTGAACACCCAGTCTAGAAAAAGCAAACTGTCCGCTAATTTACACTGAAAAGTGATACATTTGCTGGTATAAACTGTTTTTACTGAGCTAATCGTCAACAATTAATTTTATTGTGTGTATTTAAAACTTTCATACTTCGCCTTTCACAGGCTTCCGGTTTTTACATTTCTGTACATTACTTTAGTATTTATACGGTATATATCAATATAACCTATTATTATAAGGAAAAGCTGGTCGAAACAAAGTTTTTTCATTTAGCTAAATTCGACAATTTATTTTTCTCTGCGTAGTTAGAACCAGCCGTTCTTTTTAATCATTTGCCAGGCTTTAGTTGTAAGGTTATAAATGGTGCACATTGAACTCATTAGTTCAATAGTCAATTTACTTGTTAATCTGCTACGTCTAGAAGATTGTATTTGTGAATTACTTGATTTTTATAACGTTTATTTTTCACATCATTCCTTATTGATTGGCATCAAAACTTGTAACGATTGAGCAGTTATTATTTGGGCTACTCTAAATTCTAGTGTGTCAGTGGTGTCGACGTAAAACCTTTCGCTTCATGTAACCATTGCTTTATTCTAGAAATTACGAATTCCAGTCATGCAAAGCTAGCTGCTTAGTATGAAATTTGTAGTAGGAATATGTTGTAAAAAGGCAAAATATGTCGAAGGGATCAAAACGGTATAGGCATGGAGTCATCCAGAACTCGGTAGGTAAGCTTTGCATAAAGATTTTGAGACAAAAAAGATGCTTTTGAACCATCTTTACAACTCCCTTTCAAGTTGTCGTCCGTTTATCCAACAGCTAAACCATTGTTGATAATGGGGAAGATGCACGTTGTCATAATAATCATGTATGTCATGTTCAGCACAGCGATCGTATCAGCATATTATTAGCATCCTATTACACAAAGCAAAATAACCTTTGTAGCATACAATATGAATTATTGGAAATGGTGATGTTTAGTAAGTCAGCGTGTCTCTTTGCTTCTTCAGCTCCAAAGAGCTATGAACGAGAAGAAGCGAGAAATGGCTCAGAGAATGTGGTAGAAGACTGTGTAATAAGGCGTCTTTGCCAAGTCAAGTGAAAACACGACGGTGATCTTCATCACTATCATCATATCATCACATAGAGGTAGCCTCCGCATCATTTTCATGGCAAGTAGCTGAGTGAGGCAGCTGCTTTTGGTAAGGTTCACCTTGCGAAGCTTTTTTTCCGTTTGACGGCGAGTTCCAGTAAAAAAGGATTAGTGTCCAGAGAGGGAAAAAATATGATGAAAATCCCTTTGTCTCCTTATTCATTGACTGACGGATTACAAATATTATCCAGTAATTCTCGGTACTTCCGACACAGAAACCGCTTGGAAAACACGATCGTTTTTATATATTATGATGCACACTTTTTGTCAGCTTTCAAGAGGCAAGCCTCATTCTGAAGATCCATGACTAGCATCACTTTTGATAAAAATTCGGTCCCTTAATCCAACAAAAAAGATGACGTATGAGATAAGTGTGCTCCAAGAAATAGTAGGAAGAACTTCCATTCAGCAGCTTCTCAAGTCCAGCACACAATCTAATATAAGTGTGTGCTTTACTGTCGTATGTATTTAAAATCTCACATCAAAATCAAAGCTAAAATTTACTCATATAACTACCCTTTAATAACGCATTATTTTACATGAAAAGGTTAAAGTGACGGTGACGATGATGGAGCGGCGTTGCTATGACAAGATATTGGTTTTCAGTTGGAGGGCAGTGAGTAGATGGTATCATCGGAATTGATCAACTTATCAATGGAAACCCGACTACCGCAGGAGTTGGGGAAAGGTGAGAATGATGATCGGGCAACACGAAACCAATTAACACTTCATCCGTTGTTCGGAATTTTGTTTTTTTTTTGTCCACAACATTTATAATTAAATCGAGACCTTCTGAGAATGACTCGTGAAAAGAAGCTTCCAATTCATTCGTCAATGCATGGCTTTATATTTCTTTTCAACACTAGGATAAAAATGGGTACAGCATAATATAGGAAAGCTTGTTTCGAGGAATGTCTGCATAATATACGAAATGCACAATGCTCTTTGCTATACGCTTTGCTCAATCAGGCAATGCTTATCTTCTTTAGCGTGCTGGGGGAGTAATGGGGATGGGTTTTAAACGAAATAATAGAAATCCACATATTTATTTTAGGAAGTTAATACGATGAAAATGAGTTTGGTAAATAAGTGCATTCCATTCGAGACTCTTTCTCTTTCAGCAATTACGAAGGTGTAAAATAGTAAATTACCTTGTGATTACACAAGGGTCTCTGCCTCTGTCCCTTTCTTATTTTACACTGTACAAGTACAGAAGCACAATAATGTTACGAAAGTTTGGATTTGTAAAACTCAAACAATGGGCAAGGATGAACAGAAAGAAAGATGAGATTCACAGGGGTTCATAACATTACTAAGCTCCTTTTAAAAGAATTGTGTATCTCTCGCATTGTGCCTCACATTTGTCCGCCTCTCTTTCAGAAGCCAAGTTGAGTGTGATCGCAGGTATTTCTAGTAGCAGTCAAATATTTTTTGGGACTCTCTCTCGCTGTGTAAATGAGGTGGCAAGGCATTTTCTGGCATCTCCAATACTAACAAGTCATTTTTCACTTGTTAACCACCTTTCATTTATCTTGGTTAATGAGGAATGATGACTAGGCTTGGTTGGTTGTAATAACCTGAAATTATTAGAAAATCACTCATCAAATTCTCCTGCTCCCCACTTTTTTCTGACACGGTACAGCGCTATTGTAATTGGTAACAATGATTAATGTAATTGGCGTACGGCGTTGTTTTTTTTCATCATTTCAAGTGGATCGATCATACATCACACACAGGTTTTAGTCGTGTAGCTAACAAGAGAGCAAATTCAAGAGAGAAAAAAATTGTTGAAGGTGGTGAGCGACAATAAACACCCTCTTGGTAAGGTTATTGAATTTGGCATTTAAAGTGCGCAGGTCGGTACACCGACTACATCATACGACATCATTACTCCATATTATTATTAATTTGATTTGACTGTAAATGCTCATTTCACACCTCTCGACAGATTTAACCGGTATCCAAGTTGAGGTGAATTTTAAGAATTTTTCTGCTTTGCTACCAACGATGATTGCATATTGCTCCTAAAATGTCACCACGAATATGCAAATATATGTTTGGTATGCCAAAAAGTCCAGAAGAAAACAACCGTCTTGTCACTTCATTGGTAACTTCAACTTCTCTAAAACGGCAAAAATCTCTAAAATGGCGACTGAACCGACGTTGACTACAAACGACGGAGAAACAATCAATAATTTTTATGTCCATATTAGGCAGGTCAAGTGAGAGCACAAGCATGGCCAACCTGCTTCACATAAGCATCACTTTTTAGACATAACTACACTTCATCACACACACTCACTCATGTCAGAGATTTTAGGCAGAGTGCAGTTCGACACATCCCACGTAATATGATTACACCCAGTTAAATGTCTAATCATTATCGTAATGTCGAATTCTGAGGGAGGCTGATAAAGTAAGCTGTTTTTGTTCGATCACAAAAAAATCGTTTCGACCTTCATTCCAGTCGAAGATACACAACCCATGAAAATTGTCAATTGGTATAATATGATCCACCTCATCCCCACACCAGCACGACCATCATCATTGACCTATGTTTGGTATTATTGGACCCATTAGCTGAGGATGAAATGTAATTAAGTTGGCCACAGATGGATTTTCTTGATGAAACGAAGAAATAAATGAGGGAGAAAAGGATTTATTCAATTCTTCCACTTCTTTATCAGAGTCGTGTTAATAGCAAGCAACCATTGAGCCGCTCCTACGTCTAAACTTTGTCTTAATATGATGACGAAGATGATGATGATGAGAAATCCCATTTTAGAATGACTCTCGTTGCGACGCTGTTAATTGTTGAGAAGCTTGTCAGCATAGGTTGCGACGTAGTGTCCAGTCGAGTCAGCACCGCTCAAGTCATAAGCAACAATCCATTTAAATCCTGATATTATTATGTCATTCGAGATAAAACCCATTTTGTTTCTAGTCAGCTCCTGCTTTGAATACTCCGTGGTGGTGGTGAGCGAAGAATTTTTATCGGCGAGGATGCCGCTCTCATTCCCTTTGCACACTTATCTTTGTGGAGAATTTAACGAATCTCTCCTATCAGCTTTAATAGCCTGTGGATGAGTATCCACAGAGAGTTGCGCTCATTTCGATGAGGAGGAGGATATGAGGTGATGCTACTGTTGACCTCTGGACACCGCTGCGCTGCGTATAAAAGCGATGGAGTGATTGTGATTATGAAAATAAAGGATACCTCATGCTCCTTGGATTGCTTTCCCACTTTAGTGGTCATAGGAGCTAGATGACAATCTCATTTAAAGTTATCTTAATGACCGCTCTCCTTCCCTTTTCGTTGTCAATTTGAGACGAATGTTTCTTCTCAAATTTTCCACCTGGACGTGGGTTGAAAACGTGGAAATGACCCTCAACGTAAATGCATAGTTGAAGTAACCTGCCAAAAAAAATGTGCGAGCGACCATTTGAAAAACTGTTTAGTTTTTAGACTTAGGCTCTGGATAATAATATCCGGTTTGTAAAAGGAATTGCGCTGAGTTGTACACAATTTAAAGGTATTTTCCAAAGAAATGGGCTAGGTGTGGCGGTATGTGGCCACATTATATGACATGTAGCTCCGTTCAGTTTGTGACAATCGCGTTTTTTACGTATCCCTGTCGATTGTTGGACAGTGTTCTAACCTCGCGTAGGAATAGAGGGTTGCTCGTTAAAGCGCTATTTATCAGTGCCCACTTAGGCTACCGGGCTTAACGTTGCAATCACCGTAATCTACAAGTACTACGTCACCCCGAATGACAGCAAATTGTACTGTATCTCCTTTACTTTACAATATCTGCGACATTTTTGCCATTTTCTTGTGTAGCGACATAGTGTTCAGCAATTTGTACGGAGCATATCGATAACGTTATTGTGTTTGATGATAAGTGTGCAACATTAAGAAACGATCTGTATTGGAAAACTTCTCAGAGTATGCTTACATAATCAAGTTCATCGCCAAAATCACTTACTGTCAGAAAACAGGGATGAAACTAATAAATAAAAGCAACTGATGGATTCAATTTCAATGTTCTTAGCTCAAATGCATTTCGTCAATAATGTCTGATAACACTTCTCCGGTGAAAGTCCGTTAAAAGTGGCTCACAGAGGAAACCTATTACTAGCTTCGCTTATCCTATTGCACGATTAATAATGCTGAACAATTGAGATAATAGGCGGAGAATGGTTTCAACCTTTTGTTCTTCCAGAGCAGCTAAGGTAATTAAGATTACTTCATTACCGAACAAGATTTGAATGCGAGAGAGAGATACATGAGATCCATAAATAGACGGTCAGTCTTTTTAGCCGTGGTCATTATTTCTAAAGCGATGGTAATGACAAAGATTTATCAAAATAGTGAACAGCGTATCTGATGAGGATCATCCCCATCCCCCACCGCAACACTATTTTTAGATAAATTGTCATGCAACACGGCATTTGGTGAAACGAAAATCGCAGTTATATTTAGAACATCGTTTTTTATCAGTTGACAGTTATTTCAGTTATTTTTAGGTTTCAACAGTCTGTTACACAAAGAGCGCTTCTTCCCTTGTAATTTTCCGAAGCAGCTCTCTTTCACCCTGAATGCCCATGTCACTTATGATGACGTACTTTTATCCGCTTTTAATGATATTCATCTCATCCTCCTCCATTAATCCTGGAAATCCGTTGTTATTTTCATTAAGTTAATGCAACGACTGTGGTGCTGAAGATTTGGATAATATCTATCAAACGTGTGGTATAATTGCCAAGGCGACTTGTCCAGTTTCGTCAGTCAAAATCAGCAGCACAGCAAAATGATCTTGAGCCCAAAGAGAGTTGAGCAAGCAATAACAACATTGAGACTATCCAGAGAGAGCTTATTATTTGCTTCCAATCATTTCAAAATAACCTTCTGCTGCTAACCGTTTTAAAGACAACTACATATTTAGGTAATACAGTCGTTTTTAAACCCTCATTAACCCTACGAACCAGTAGCTGACCTTTGCTACTGAGATGCCCCAATTTCCTGAAGCAGAGACAATGAAAAAAATATTTAAGTACACCAATCAATCGCTGGTCTGTACAAAGGTCTCTTGAGCTACTGGATAAAGAAGTAACTACATCATCGCTCAAGCAATAGATTAATGGTGTGAGAGAGGTGTGCGTATTATTATGCTGTGCCCTATTGCAACATGCCTAATTGCTTGAGTCAGCCATCCCCCGTGATTGAATCCTTTTTAATTGACGGGATAATCTGTCGTGGCACCAGTCGAAAACAGAGAGCGAGGTCTAATACGAAACTCACATCATACAATGATGATCAGAGTGTCTGTGAGTGTGCATGGATTCACTTCCACATGAAAAAATGTGTTTCTCTCTAAATACGCAATTAATTTTATTATTATTTTCCCCAACAGATAAGACCACGACTGTTGTTCGTACAAAAAATTGTGTGTAAGATCATGAGTAATAATGTACATTTGTGTTCGTAATGAGTCAAGCATTGGTGCTGAGCAGCTCAGGTATCGAATAATATATTGAGAATCAATAATGAGAATCGGTGACAGACAACGACAAGGCTACTTGTAATTTGATACACATACATATTTGCTTGATTGACAAACGAGGAAAACATCACGCACTCACCAACAAAATACAATATCCACTTAATAGGCTTGTGTAGAAGTAGTATCTGTTGCTTGCAACAACGGACAAAATATCAATTTTTTTATTCTTCTTTAATCTTGTCATAAATCATGGGAAAAGTGGATTACAAATTGATGAATGGACGTTTTATGAGTTCCACACACACAGCCAGTCAGTCATCCGAAGCTCATCATCATTCACCAAGAGGAGCGAAGCCTGCGAGCTTGAATCGAGGTGAGTTGTGAAGTTTTATAAAATGTTTAATGCCATATGCCTCAATAAAAATTGTCCTCTCTCCAAAACGTCTTAAGAACAATATAAAATGAGCCAACTGCTCCTCTCATCAGCGAATCAGGGTCATGTGACTTTACAAAATAGTCAGAATCAATGCAACCTAATCATCCTCCCTGATCGTTGATCATCCCACCTTTTTGTAACGTTCAAAACACAGCCAGTTTCTTCTGGAATAACCAAGACCTTTTTTGTTCTCGTCTATGCAGATCTGAGCGGAAATGTTTGACACGTTGTGAGACTCTGGCTGAGTACCTAATTTTCACCTTTTTTCACTGCAATCTACTCCTAACAAATTTATGCACGTCTGTTTGTTCCGAAGCAGCTAAACTCAGTAATTTGTATTTTTTCTAACATGCACGCTCCTCGTTTTCGTGACGAGGTGAGCCGTGAACGCCAATGACCGTTGGCAACGCGCGTCTATTTTGTACTTGACATGGTCTTCCGGACTTGTCCTCTTGAATCAAGTCTCCTCATTTTTGCCTGCGACACCATGCGAAATCAGTTTGCGTTGGGAAGCGTACTACTAGTTAATGGAGAAAAGTCAAATTTTCTTCGAATACAAATCATAGCTAGGCGAAAATTCACAAATTTTACGTACGCAGGCTACAGGCCTGCAGTGTAAGATGCACCATTTTGTGCGTTTCTTCAATAGCGATCACCGGACCATTATAGAGCTCCTCATTGTCTTTCACTTTGTATTACCTCTGTGTTGAGTCTGCACTATTCTCAGGCACATCTAATTAGAGCACTTCTAATATAGTCCTTCCTTTTTCCTTTTGCCTTCTCTCGTCCTCGCTGTTTTCTTACCTTTTTAATAATTTTTCACACACCTGAGGCCCTACCCATTTCCCTGCACGATTCAATTATCCTCATCCCCTCACCACTATCACAAGTCATTCTTTTATTTTTGGCAGATGCTCCGTGGACACTCGGTCATTTAGTGAGAAAATCCTGGTTTGAAGCACGACGATGTGATGAGAATACCTATAAAATCTTTTTATATACTGGGCATGGGCGACTCAATCTGATGAGTGGTGAACTAGTATATTCATGATCATATCATGTCAACAAATAGATGAAAGAGCGAGAATATTAGCTTTCAACCAAACTTCCCCATTCATTCGATGTAGGCATTCAACCCAAATTCTTTTGTTCTTGTCTCTCTTTCTTTCTCTACCCATTTGCTTGTCTCACTAATAATTTCCTTACTAAAGAAACCAATTTTGAAAGAGGAGCAGTCTCTCTCATTAAATGAAGTTGAGTGGTAAGCAGGCAGTTCTATTTTTGATAAAAAAAAATCTGCATGTCATCTTTCCTTGTCATGAAGATAATGTGAAGATGTGCATATTATAAGATGCAGTATCCCCCACCCCCCTCAAACAACTCGGGCGACATTCACGAAGGCTTACGCCACCATGAGCGACGCAAGAGGCACGCTTGAGGTAAACTCGAACAAGTGGAAACTTTTTCTTCTGCCTCAACCTTTTTTTTTTCAATTTATTTTGTGCGTGCAAATCCCTTGGAAAAAGCTTTCCCCTTTTCCTGTTGGTCACGCGTGTAATCTTTTATTGTTTTAGCACTGAAGGGGATATTAGCGAGTATAACGATCGACGAAGATTATTGTTCTCTAAACTCATTACCGTCATCATCATCATCACCTGCGGATAAGCAGTCTTATTTTTCAATATGAAATAAATGTTGTTGCTTCATTAGCATTTTTAACCCTTCTTCCCCCCGTCATCTTCTCCAAACGAAAATCCTTCATCGCCATTTCCTCCCCACACTAATTAAAAGTCGAAGAAGCCAGTCATGTGTGAGAGACATTTTGCTAATGTCCTTCAATCTCGAATTATTTTTGACCGTTGCAGAGATAAATGACCACACCACTTCTTTCCACTTCCCTCGTGTTCTCTTTACTATTTAAAAAACCTGACAGTTTTCATTATTTTAAAACAAATGCACATCGGCTATTACAACAACTCCCTGGCGCTGTTTACGGGCAAAGAAATTTACCAAAGTTTGGAGCAACACAGGCATGCCACCCACTAATTAGAGAGTGTCCCTGTAATTACCCGAATTCACAAAGTTCTTAGTTGTTTTCTCTGTCCCTCGTTTGTCATCTCTGAATAATTTACAAAGTGTTGCGGTTATTCATTATATGAAAGGTAAAGGACATCTGGAGACGAGAGTCAGCCTGTTTGCTCTGTGCTTGATGAATGATAGATAAATGTCTCAGTCATAAATGTATCACAGTTGCGTATAAAATAGGAACGCCGGACTCTGCAATGTGGTGTAATGAAGGGTGAAAAGAAAATCCTCCTGTGAGGTCCCTTTTCTCTACGGCTAAACGGGGCAGTGTAGGTGAACTTGGTTGGTTATTTGGGCTGCACACTTTGAATTCACGTGTTATGATGGATGCCACATTATGAGTACTTTGTGGACGATGATGATGATTAATTCAGGCTGACATGTGATTAATCAACTAGACCTACATCCTCGTCGTGTATGTTAATCAGTACTTTGTAATGGGGTGCTTTCCGTAAAAGAGCTCCTCTCCACCAGAGGCTGAGAAAGGAGCACAAATAATGAGCTTAAGGCGAAAAGGTATATGAGGTAAAAACACCAACTCCTGCCAGCTCTAACAAGCACTAACAAGTATGCTTCGTGTGTAATATGCTGTAGGCGAGGATTTTTTAGAACGATATAAAAAAGGGGGTAGTTACTCTGACGAAGGAGTGTTTGTGATCTAATTTAATGAGCTTTGTAAATTCATCATCTTATAATAATAACAAGTAAAAAAGACGTGTTGCAAACAAAAGCACACGATGTGTACTCACAACCTAAAAAGAGGCAAGACGCTTTTTAGACTATTCAGCCACAGAGAGGAATTTTTTTTTCTTCACACCTTCTCAATTGAAATTCTATCATCAAGACGCTTGGCTCATGGCTTGACTTTGCATTGATCTACCCTGTTTGTGAACTCATTTTCTCTCTTCTCCGAAGAGAAAAAACGAACGATACATATATGAAACTGTGTGCATGTGTGTAGATCTCATCATGAGAGTATTATTGATGGTAAGTATTGACTACCCTATTCATGCTGTATTAATGAAATAAAAAAGAAGAAAAGACGAGCACAAAAGCCCAAGTCAAAATCTGGGCTTGCCAACCTGCCATCGGCGTTGTAATGCTTTTTTTTCGCATTTTCCCCTACCTCTCTTCAATCCTTTTTTCTCAGGTATTCATTTCTGTTTTGCCATACTCATTCAGCGTTGTTATTGTTGACGACGATGACGATGATGATGACGACGGTGATGCCAGTCAATTAATTAACTACAGGTGGATACTAATAGAAGGGACTTTTTGTGGGTGAAAATGTAGGTGGTCGCGGTCTATGATGGAGAGAGCAAATGAGGTGGCAAAAGTGTAAGTGGCAGATGAATAAAGAAGGTACACATTCCAAATGGAGGAAGAGGTGTACATAAATAATATTATTCTTACACATGCGCCTCTCTCTGTCCATTGTATATTTTTGTCGTTAATGGAAAAAGGTAAGCTGAGCGAGCCAGGTGAACAGAGACTCCTCCAAACGTGCTCCTTTAACAAAAACGGGAAAGGGGACAGAACAAGTTTTCTTCAAGAAAAGTAAAGTCATTCTCACAATGCCCCATCACCTGTCCTAAGCCTTGTCTCGTTGACTTTTTTGACGTGTGGCACACACAAACACCTTGCGTATCTTTAATCCTAAATGTGAGCACGTCTTTCACATTCGCATTTTTAAGTTTTATGCCTTTTTATAGAAAAAATAGAAAGCCATTTAGTTGTAAAAAGAACAAGGTGCAGATGTCCTCGAGAGATCGACACACACCCTCAAGTCCAGCTGAGTCCTAGTTTGAAAACTGTGAAACAATAAATTATTTAATGTGTGTTCCGATGACGGGGACGTTTCTCATTATTGGTTTTTCCTGATTAAAAAGCGAAGGGGTAGCAGTGCTCTCTGCTGACTAGTTAATTTCATGGAATAATGTATGAGTTGAGCAGGTGAACCGTGTCTCCAGACAGCTACAACAAACAAAGAGAGAGTAGGTTACTCGGTTTTCAGGGTTTGTCCTGTATTGTTAACTCCTGCTTTCCAGCAGAGGCACAAGACCAACAGGGAGCAGGAACGTAATATTGTTATTAGCAAACAAACGATACAAGCTGTTCTCGGTGTTATGCGTGTCACAATTGAGCTTCTTACAGGAATATAATGAAAGGAAATGAATGAATAAGTGAGTCTCGCATTCCATCTGCATTTATTATTATTACTCCTTGATATTTTTTCTGCTGTCTCTAAATGCCTCAGCATTGGTTGAGGAGGAATCCCTGAATTTGAAAATCCTTTTATCCTCAAAATTCCTCCTCATAATTAGGTAAATTTCGTTTCCAAAACAGTAGAAATACTCTAAATGTTTGAGTGAGCGGATGGAGGACACACGAACGAACTCTTCCTGTCCATGCGTGTCTTCTCACTCAATCAATGGAGGGAACGTCTTAAAAGGAAATCAAGCTCAAATTTTCACATCTTAATTGCGTTAGCAATAATTGTCGGCGACAAAAGACTGAGAACCGAAAGAGTTGTTGGGCCAAGAAATCCCAAAATTCAAAAGAGTGCGAGCAAAGCATCGTCAATTTTTTTTGCTCAGTGCTAATTAGAGATTCTCATATTATTTGTGTGTCAAGCGGCTCCTCCGTCATCTCCGACAAAGATGTAGTGACTCAATTGTCTCACTGGTTAAATGCAAAAGCGAGAAAAGGTAGGCTCACCACGACACACGAGTGAAGGACCATAATATTATTATTATTTTGAGGTAAAAATTGTTACTCATTTTCTGGTTAGCCGCACAACTGTGCATCTGCTACATTATATATGAAGCATTTTTGACGTGAGGAAAAGTGGAAGTGCTTACAAGCATCTACGAAGATTGACTTCACTCTTTTCTCTCATGCCATCGAAATGAAGTTTAGTTTGGCCCGAAACGAGGAGCCTTATTACACTGAGCTAATCGTCTCGAAGGGAAAACATTTTTTTTTGTCACGCTAAGGTGAGTGCTTATGTCTTCTCCTTAAAAAGTAAGACAAAAAAGCTAATAAGGCTGATCATTCTAGATGACCACTTTGTGGTGCGACACACATGCACCATATCCGCTCTCCACTTAGTCACTTGAGCATCACTCTTTGAAGCGGATACATAATATTGTCAAGTGTCTGCGGGCCTCGATGTGTGTCCTGTAGTCATTATGGTTTTACAAGGAGTTGTGAAAATGACTGACGGTAAGTAAAACGAGTCGCCTCTCGCACACCACGCCAACAACGAGAAACAGCGGATTATACACTTTTTTCAACATCCGCATCCAGAGATGCTCGCATCATCATGTAATAGGATGACACACAGACAATCAGTGGAAAAAGGAAAAAGGAGCCGCTCTCTCCTCACCATTTTCTCTTACACACAATACTAATAATAATGGAACGCAACCAGAGAGAGCCTAATAAGTCATGAACAAAGTGAGGTGCGGGATGAGACTCGATACAATAATCATGCAATAATACACTTTTTTTCTGTGAGGAGACTTGGCAAAGGATAAAATTGACACATGATCATTATCATAACGCAAACCCGTGTTTTAGACTCGCCACTTATTGCACTCTAACAAGATCACATTTCTGTAGACACGGCTCTGAAAAACAATCCAGCTTAAAACACACCGATACGGAATTCCCTTTAAAACACAGAAAGACAATAGTGCCACGTTGAATTGCGTGCATCCAAGTTTGGTCGAGGATTATAGGTAATTTCCTAGAGGTGATCTGTCTTGACACTCGCTTGCCACACCATTCCACCACTCTCCACGAAAAAAATACTTTGGTCACGCTATAAATCATAATTGACGACTAATGAGCCAATAATGATGATGATGACATTCGTTTGTAGATGTCGAGATACTGTGCATTGTGTCTACGTGCATATAATCTGTCTATTGAGCTTCCTCTCTGACAGAGTTGCAAATACAAAAAAAAAATGCGAGACGACTCGAAATGAAACAATTGTGAATTCAAGGAAGAGACTCGTACAGTTTGACCAGAGTGTGCGATACTCATCATCATTGTGTATCGTGTTGTATCTGCTCTCTGACCAAGACGAGGTGGTCATTATCATAAGCTGATTTTGAGACTGTGACAGAACCCAGTGTTCGTGCACAATATATAAAGACTCTCCACAGTTTTTTTCCTCTTTTCTATCTGTCTTTCTCTCCCACTCATTTCCCAAAGTGTATACACATGTCTTTCAGTTTTTGTGAAAGGGTTTCGTCTCATACCTGCCTAAAATTCAAATTTAGTTTTTCTCTCTCCCTTCGTTCATGTGTGATCACATCTGCCTCGAAAATGAAAGATAAAAAAGTGAGCATTTTGATGGGGTTTTGCGGGTTTACTTTGAATAACAATAAAGCTCCGCGTCCTCTTAGAGCACTCCACCCTCTCTCCCTCTTACATTTCCATGAATTCCCACTTTGAAATGTGTAATACTATTACAATATGCATACGTACAAAAGGCTACTCACGAAAGACTCTGTCTTTTCAATAGCCTCACTTTATCTCTTCCTTTTACTTCAAACTGCAAACTATACTGTATCAAAAGAGATGCAGTTTAGTGATGAGAACAAGTAGCCCTTTACATCAGAGTGGTGGTATTCCCACTAGAAAAACAGAGGCGGACAGAACAATGCGAAACGCTTTAAAATGTGTTGATTCGAAATCTATTTTTTGTAACAATTTTGTGAGTCGATCGTGTAGTGTGATGTCACTTTACGAGAGAGAATAACATCACTCATTTGTTTCCACAACTTCCTCGGTTTTTTTTCAACAACAAGTCGATGAGAATGGGTTGTTGTGTTTTCCTTTGTGTGAAAGGCTCACTCATTTGTAATTCAGGTAAGGGCCGTGTGTGGAGTACACATTCTCTGAAATGAGCAGCCCATGACTCTCTCACGCAGTCGCAATAACCTCTTGACCATTGTCGCTCCTAATTTCCAATTTTAATTGTTTCCCCATTTCTTGTTCACGGACGGCTGCAAAGTGTTGCCAGGTTGAGGCAGGATGAGGCTCTCTGCTCTTGTGGCCCGGTGGAAAGAAAGGAATATTTATGATGGAGTCAATGAAACTAGGAGCAGAATGGTTAAAAAAAGGAATGGTGATCTGCATGAGGATTGGATGAGCACTTCCAGTGAAAGATCACAACACATTGTCATACTTGAACCGAAAGAAACAATAGGGTGACGGAGTCGTTTTCTGTGCGGAGAGGGTAGAAACAGGATACATAATACGACTTTAATTGTGGAGATGATATATGGCGATAAAAAAAAGAATAATATCTTTTTGAAATCCTATTACTCATTTACACACATCCTCACGGGCTAAAGTGTATAACGAGCCAATTCATAAATTAGCATCTATTACAAAATATTAATTTCCAACAATGGCAACTCTGACGCGACAATCGTACATCCACAAACGTACCTGTGACGGAATTGCTTAGGCAGACACACACCCTGTTTTTCAGGTAGACTGCGTTACAAATAAGCTAGGCGAACCAACAAGTAGGCAAGCAAGTTATAGGCACTCAAAACTCGATTCTGTCCCTTTGACAAAACAGAGTGACAATCCAGTTATGCCTGTGTGTATTTATTTTCACATAAAATAATAGACTCTCTGGATGATCGAAATTAGAATTGTAAAACGAGCCTTATTGTTATGAAAAATGAGTTCTTTTAGAGGCAGTAATTATATGCCATTGTTGTAATTCCGTATTGCGTCAATCCTCTTGGTGTTGGTTCTTTTTGTCTCTCTGAGAAAATGAGCTGGATAATATGCGAAGCAATTGAATCAGCAGCAACACACAGGTGCCCATCCCTGTTCCTTTCGCTTTGACAGACACATCCGGTGACAAAACTCTCACGTTATGAATATTAATCAGTTGTCAGTGTGATTATACTGGCTGACATGACCTTTTCCCTGCGACGCGTTTGACAACAACTGAGAAACGCAAGAAGACGCACATTTGGAGTGAATGCGAAGGCAGGCAAGCGCTTCACAAACAAGTCAATCATAACAGAGACGAGATAAAAGACGAGACTACATTCACTCAATTTATTTGTCATCTGCTCACGATGACGAGGGTCGGTTACTCAATCAGTATTACCATTTATAAGTATTCGCATTTTTAAATAGCTATTGTTGAATCAGAGTTCAAATTGTACTCACGAAAAACACCAAAGTTTTGCATAAATGTCGGAGTGTGAATTTTGAATGTTGATCCTACTTTATTTTCTACACACACAGTTCTGCACTCAATTTTTGATTCTGATGTGTTGTAAAAAACCACAAACGGATAGGAAGTATTTGCTACGCTTTATACGTTCGGTATTTATGTAATTTTTTAAAAAAGAATGTAAAACCTTTAACGCATCCTTTCTTCTCCGACACCTATCATCAAGCAGTTATTTTGTTGTGCAAATATTATCCGACGATTTATATAATCATAGAAAAGAGAACATGATTACATCCCAGGCATCTCGTAAGAAAAAAAATGTATTCAACGCGAAGCCCTCTTGGAAAGAGGCGACTGCACAGACAGACACAGCCACAATGATATTATGTAGGTGTGCTATTAAACGGCGAGTATTTAACAAATAATAAAAAATACGTGTATCTCCTCCTCCTCCTCAGCATCCTTTGAAACGCGAACGTAGTCGTCGTAGTAGTCGTCGTCGTCGTCGTGTGTTTTTTTCAAACAGACGATTATGTCTGGATTCACGGTTGTAAATATGAGAAAAGTATTATGGTAAGTATATACGTAGTCAATTATCATCGACATCTAGGCACCTACACAAATTTCAATAAAAACGCTGTTTTACTCCTTTTTCCCATAACCACGAATTACATCGAAAACGTACGGTTGCGGTTGTCGACGACTGATAAACCGGTGCATGCCTCATTCTCATCGTACGTCTGTGTTCTCGGCCGCGTGATCATCGTTTTTTATGATTATCGCAATTATCCCTTTTAATTCTATTTGGGGCACCATTTATACATGAAAAAAGTGGTTTTTCTCTCTTTTTTTTTAAAAAAAAAGAAAACTTTTTCTCTCTGTGGTTTCCATACAAGAAGAATAAACTTTTGTCTAAAGACAAAAAGATTGAGAATACGGATATTTTATGTGTTAGATGCAGAGAGGATTTCTGAGAGTACCTAACGTGTACTTAACTGTTAGTTGTAATCAATAGGCTCAAAGTTTATAGCCGATGAGTCGCTAGACTGCGATTTGAGTAAGATACAAAATTTCCTCTGTTATAGCCCTGCTCAAACTAAAATCTGAATAAGGCATGCACTTTGATTTCGATAGACGCGCAAAAAAATGGTTTCTTACACCAAGATTCATTATGTCTGTCTAGTGACCACCCTCCCCAAATCTATGTACACCTAAATCATCTCTGAGTTGCCGCAAAATTTCAATAAGAAGTGATTCTCAGTATTCTAGAATTCTTTGAATGAGTTGTAGACACATGATGTTACCCACATCATACAACATGAGGTGATGACGATAGTTGGTGAAGCTCTTTAATTTGTTTTCGATTGGGTGACTGTTGTCTCTCCACACATTCAGCTCAATCCCACTCGGCCTCACCTCTTTGGGCGAAAGATGACGGGGGAGCCCACCTCTTCAGAAGGAGATCACTCAAGCACAAGATGTTGTGCAAGTGCTCACGAAGTTTTCAACTGATGTTCTTTGCTTTGAAGAAAGCACGACGATGAATTACAAGAAGACAAAAAGTATTCATTTCGCCTGTAATTTATTATTTTCCTTCAAACAGTCTCCTCATCATTCACGCTAGTTGACTCTGTGAAGCTTGCCCCTTTTAAACGATGTGCATCTCGTTTTGAAAAAGGGCAGAGGAAAAAGATCGTGTAGCCAATTCCAACTAATTGTTCTCCCATTATTACAAAGTACGCATCGTCACCGCCACCAACCACGGAAGAAAAACGACGACACCGTCGCTTCTCAAATAGCAAATGACGGGAAATGTTGCGAGGACGGTTTAGCACCATGTATCCCATCCACCCTCCCAATTTTTTATGTATACTTTTAGTTACGTTTATTCATTTTTAATCACAAACAGTTCTCAAATTGATCCCCTTTTCATCGCAGAGTTCATGGTTCATTCATGCCTCTCTCGCAGGATGAGATATGCCTCACCCAACGTGAGTCGTCTGAAAGCGAGAGAAACGACGATAGACTGACTATGGAGGGAAACGAACCATGAAAAAGCACTTGGACCAAGATTGCTGCAAAATGAATGAATAATAGACTCGAGAATTTTACCTCTCCTTTACGACACAGGGGGAAACAGGGGAACAAAACTTTGAACAAAGTGTAAAAAGACACAATATCATCAGTATACTTCACCATCGATGATGATGAGGAAGAGTTGATGAAGAAAAAAGTATGTTTTACGACCCTTCCATGAAACTTTATTAGCTACATAATATCACATCGTTGTCGTTGGTGTTGTTGTGTTTTTTATTGTTCACGGCCGTTGCCTCCTGCGCCTGTCGTGCACGTCTTGTTTCCCCAACAAAGTTTCCCAAATTAAATTCAATGAACAGCAAGCCCATTATGAAATTCAGATTGTGAAAAAAAAACTCCTCTTTCATTTCTCCTGAGATGTGACTCCACACACTGCACTCCATAATATTGTGTATCAGTTTCGGAAGAATGAGCAAGCAATCAGAGAACAAGGCAAGCATGAAGTTGAAGCAGAAAAGGTGATAGTGATACACCCCATTATAGTTTATTAATGTACAAAGGTAATAGTCGTAATAATAGGAAGAAAAGAACATCAAGTGTCTCGTTGTGAGAACAATAATGTGATGTTGTTGATACCTAATAGATCATATTTTTTTTAAGAAAAAAAAACGGCAGCGTTATTGTTGTTGCAGTATCCCAAGAGGATGGGAATAGAGGTAAAAACGCTAGTGTTTAATTGTTTGAAATATGTTTCATAAGACTGTTGTGAGCAAGTAGTAAAGTAGTAAAGCATAAGCTCACAGGTGTGAGTTGTGGAGTAAAAAACCTCCTATTTGTGGTTAGCTGTTTGTAGGCATTGTGACAAATTGTTAGGATCCTCTCGTCGTCATTGATTGTGGAAGATTGTCACCATGAAAACCACACAAGCCGCACACCGGGGCACTTACAAATGCTTTTTTCAGGCTGGCAGTTACACAAGTCAACAAGCAACGGTGCATCCCGGTTTGGCTCTTTGATGAGTTCACACAGCAAACCGCGTTTACTACCAAAAAATGCATGACCAAACTCTAATAAAAGGGAAGAAATTGGTGAAAGACTCCTCACTCATTACGTGTCGCTAATGTGACCAAGACAGAGAAATGCTTATGACTGCTTAAGGTTCATCCTTGTGAGATAAAATAAAAAAGGAGCCTCATCCCCTTTGTATTTCAAATCGTATATTATTTCGCTGCTGAAAGAAACGATTTATTCTCTTCTCATTACCACATCCATTGTGATCCAATTACCGCAAAGGCGAAGCCAGTTACGTATTATTGTACTGTCACTTGTGGTTTTTATAGCAAAAAAAAACCTGAGCACCGGAGCTGAACAAAATTACAGAGAGATTTGTACTAAAAAAATCTGATCATGTTCGCAAATCTGATACAAAATGGTTGTTTCTTTCTCTCGAAACATGGTTTGTATTGTGCGAGCTATTTGATGAGCGTGCTTATCCAATCAAGTGCTGAGCACGAAAATCTATTCATTCATTTGAAATCCTTTAGTGGACAAGGAGTGCTTTTACTCTGAGTAAAACACCGTTCTCTGTATGGACAGAGAAAAGAGATTGATTTTTGTGTTTATGAAATGAATGCAAGCAGTTTTGTGGCGAGTCGTGATCTTCCCATTATCATTACACTGTCTCACATTTTGGAGCATAGAATGAAATCTCACCTGCTCATCTTCTCGACACGACATCATGGTCGACAAAAGTCGACAAGTGTGTGGCTCGCAGGTGAAAGATTGAACAAACTCGTCTCTCCCTTTCACATCTTGCAACGTTGTGCTTTCTCTCGCATCGCATACAAGTTTAAGCCTCGAAACTTTGCTTCAACGGAGGAGTGCTCGCAATTTTTTCTGCCCTGTTCAAGGGATGATGATTTTGATGGACGAGTCGTGAGTGCAACAGCTTCTGCAAAATAATCTCAATCTGTGTAATTAACAAGCTTTTTGTACGGATCGAGTTCACACCGTGACGGGAACGGCGCTTAAAGTGCATCGAAATATTTTCGCTTTTTTTTATGCATGCTCTGTCATTACTGCGTATTCACTTGAGCTTCCGCCGTAGATGTTGACTTGTGCTGATGATTCTCATCATTATCAATACTATTGTTTGAGAAAATCCATACCGTCATTACCCGAAGGATTGTGAGAAGGATGCTCTCAGAGGGAGCATTTTGTATCAATTTTTTTCCGCTGAGTTCGGAGGCATTATTTTTTGCTGCAAAACCTTCACCTCACGTGTGCACACGTACTACGTTATTACAGGGTACAAGAAGGAAGGAAGTCGGAAGGCTTGATGACGCAATGAGAGTAGACAAAGTCAGGCAATCCACGTACTCCCAAACACACCTCTACATTCTCAACCGCATTGTGAGCATACAAATGTACGTATTTTTTGGTATAATATGAATGTGTGCATGTAATAATCAGCTTGTTAAGCCAGTAGCCCGACGTCATGTGGTGACAGATGACAATGATAATATTACGGCAACTCACGCAAACAAGTTACTTCCACACATCGACTCTGTTTCGAAGGAAAAATTCTCCCTTGGGTCTCCCTGTCTCCGCTGCACTCATTGTTACAAATGAGTAATAAGGAAGGAAGGCAAACACAGAAGGGAAGGCATGTCTGCCAAAGGTAGGTACAGGCTCACAAAAAAAGTCGGGTTAATCATGAATGAGTGTTATTCAAGATGACATATTATTATTAGTACTTGTATCCCACCTTGTTCGTACAATTGTGGAGAATTCACAGCAGGACTCTCCTGTGTGTGATGAGTTGAGACGATAAGTTGCTTCACAAGTGCACTCTCAAGTGGAAAAAAGGGTGACGTCGGAGGGTGAGGGTGAAATGAGGCATTTTCTCCGCTACACAATCAATGAGTAATATTACGCACAGAATAGTGTCACTCGACTACCACCTTACTCTCGACAACAATTGAAAAGCGTTGTGGGATCTTGGTGGCATTTTCTTTCACTTCCTTTTACAAAAATTTTTACAAAAAAAATTGTGAGGTCTATTCAGCATCAATTACTGGGTGTATTCAACAGGTGGAGAGAAAAAATTTGATTATCAGACACAGCTACTGGGTACAACGATGCTTTCTACGACAATAATAGTTTGGGATGGATTGGGAGACCTTCTTGATGTCATTGTCATCATTATTATCATTATGTCACACATGAGCATGAACTAGCAGTTTTATTTCAGAACGAGTTATTAACGTCATCTTATTGGTACACGAGACTAATCCTGATTTCGTAACATTAAGTAACCTCGCGACACTTATACAAGTTGTTCTCAGTGATTTTCCTACACATTTGTCGCGCAGTTAAACGACATCGAAACCCTTTGCACATTTCCATGCGGAAGCCAAAATATTTATCCAGCGACGTTTTGGATTAAACCAGAGCGGATTAATAAAATATGACACGCATCCACTCATAGTCACGTTGTAATTTTGCAACACATTCCACCGTGGAATTAAACACATGGCTATTATTTTTAAGCAGTAATTTAGTCTGTGTACGCGTACCGAGGCTTTTTGCATAAGCATTATGTTTTTCCTCTGGAGTGGCCGACGTCATCAGAGATATGAATCGATTCTGAGAATGTATTAAATGTTGAAGCCGAGATTATCTCTGAAGCATTCTTGAGTTGATGATCAAGGTGAATGAAGAGAGAAAATGAATGCGTATCAAACTGGATCAACCTACACACAAACTACGCTTAAACGTATATATATCTCATAGATGTGTGTAGGTATATATTTTTGGTAAATATTTCAATGGAGTTTGGAGTAAAAAAAAAACAGTCGAGATGGCTCACGCTGATAATAAAGGTGACAAAAAGCAATTCTACATGTTTGTGTAGGCAAACGTAGAACAAGGACTGTTTCCTTTCTCAATGCTGACTGCACCGTATTTGAAAGCTTAATGGATCACTAATGACATCCCATGTTTTATTTTTTGTGTCTTCTTTTCTCCTCTCATTTTGCCGTGCGCATTTTCCCTTTCGTTGAATCCCTTTTGCTCCACATCGCCTGGATTTGGAATCATGAATTGTCTCTTTCCTAAATAGCAATAATGAAGGCATCATCTCATCGTAATGATCAACGAAGAAACCGACAATAGACAAAGACAAGGGAAAAAGCTACTTTTCTTTTAAAATATTTAGAGCGAGTATCGTGCATGCGAAAGGCTGACAGGTGAGGTGAGGCTCCACACAACTCTTCTCGAGTGTAGCATATGAGCCGTAAAGAAAGGATTGAGGAGATTGATGGAAAATCACCAAGAAAGCAGAGATCACCACCACATTTTTCTTGCTTCCTCCGCACATTTCATGTCTCCAACATAATTCGCTGCTTGATGACGAGGTTGACGACGATGGTGTGATGTGAGTAAATGATACGAAAAAATGGAGATGTATTTTCCAGCATGTGCTTGTATATGTAACGACATCATCACCACCAAAATAGTGCATTACCTCTCGAAGGAATTGAGAGACAAAATGGCTTTTTGTCGCAAGAGAGACAAGGCATCTACAAACATGGAACACAGAGACGAGGATGCCGACACAGGACGTGGAACATGAACTGCATCTACGTACATGGCATCGCGATGGGAACGCATAAAGCAAAAAGGCGACGACGACGAGGACGACTCATTCATTTGACTACTCCAACTCTCCTCGAACGCCACGAATATATATATATATATATAAATGTATAACTTCCTCTTTGCTAAGTACACACAAACCATTGTCCCTGTCACATTAGTTGGGAAGAACAAGACAGTTACAGAAACAATACGATTTTTGGGTGTCGGTAAAAGGGAACCGTGCACTGGAAAGAGAGATATATTGTGCTTACATTTCGTATATTTTCAAGTCAAATACCATACTCCACATTAGATGTACTCTGTAGAAAACTGTGTTTTGATGCAAAGGAGACAAAAAGGGAAATTGACGCATCTCACATGTAACGCCTACGATTGCGCCCTATCTGACATGACCCTCGAGTAACCCATCTCACTCGCCATGGCCCACAAGATGAATATCTGGGATGCCTCCTCAGAGCCAAGATGAATGTGTGATGCCTCATCAGAGTCACAC
>JAHZMW010003799.1:0-13716 GCA_027743745.1 Alloscopus bannaensis
TACACAGAAATGTCATTCGAAAATTTTAGCTCATCCCGAACGGAACAGTGAGATGCTTCTTCCTTTATACTATTAAAGATTTTTGCTACTCTTCGTTCATTTACGATCATGTTGGCAGTGGCACTAATATCTTGTGTTAAGTGTGTGTAAGACAAACAAAAACAGTATGCTTCATTCTGCTGAGATTGTGAAACAAAGCGACAAATGTTTATCATCGCCATCCCAACCGAGAAGTAAAATATTGTGGAGTAAAATATTATGATTGAAGGAGTAATCGATCAATTGAGACAATTTTAGAATGTGCAACTCCAACAAGGTCACAAAAGAGCATTTAGGCAAATCACGGAAACTTATGGCATGGGACATGAAGTGATGGCCCGGTTTTCGTAAATTGCAAATGGAATTGGCAACCTAGAAAAAAAAACATGTCTCGTGTAACCCTTTCCTTAACCTAAACACTTGTCGAATAGATAAAAATATAAGCTAATCGACTTATTTCCATTGCATTTGTCATATTTAAAAAGTGAAACGAAGAAAGTGTTTTACAGTTCTAAAATTGTTTATTACATAAATAATGCATAAAATTATGAAGGTAGATAAAAAAATAGTTTCCTTGAAAATTTATTTCGTAGTCAATGGGCTCTAAATTGTGGGGGAAGGTATGATCAACACGCCAAAATATGCATTCAGGCAATTTTAGCTATCTTGAATAGTTTATCTCAATGTAGCATTCTAAAAATGCAATTTTGAACACATTTTTGCGCTTAATTATAGCAACTGTTATTTGCAGCCTTAAATTTAGATTTTCTGACAGCTCTGATCAAGTGCCGAATTGCTATCATCGTGTGGACTATCAAAATGTTCAACAGTGAGTTCAAACCCTTTTTACTGCGAATCTTTCCCGATTTCTTCTAAAAAATTTATGCACATTATTATATGGTGTATGGGAAATGAATTCTCTCTCTCACTCTTGGCCATGTGCAAGTACGCGGAGATTGTAGAGTGCGTAAATATTGCTCTTCCAATTTAGCACACACTTGCATTGATACGTTTTCGCGTACCTGATGCGATTGTGCTGACGGGTTATTTATTATTAGTATCTCGCGTTAAATGATGTAGGTTTGTCTTTGCTAATACTCTGCAACAAGTTGAGAATTGACTCATGTCATCCTTGCCAGTCAAAAAGCCTGTTTTGAAGTAACAATCTTCCTTTGCTAAGTATAAATCTCAATTTCCTTATTAATAATTCCTGCCGACGCAGATGAGAAATAATCGGACAATTGAGATAACTTTCGTAATAGCCAAGGGAATCTGTTCAATTCTGAAGCCTGTGCTGTATTTATTTCCGGTATTCTTTACAAACCTCTTGTACCTAAAGTGAGATAGTGTCGAATGACTCTTTTTCATAGATTCCAGAGATAATTGGCAGCTAACAAGTCTTCTCTTCAAAATCATTGGCAGAGGTTATGGAAACAAGTACAACGAGACAGGATTAACGCACATGAATTGTTTAATAAATATTATTCTAACAACTTTGATTTATTTTATAGTAACCAACACGTCGTTTTCTCAAGCCGCAACAACAGAGAAAGTCAGGATTTGCACGTCAAAAATGCACTGCTCTAAAATTGTGTTATTTTTTACGTATACAAGATCATTGAGAAAAACATTGAGAAGCTTTTCACAGCTAAATTTATTGCTACTGCTGGTACGGTGATTTTTTGAGGGACTGATTTGCACCCCCGCGTACACCCTGACGACGCCGGGTTGCGTAAGAAATGAACACCTTCTTCTTAAGAAGATACTCGTCGTTCTCGCTCAAGAAAAGCTGAGGCTCCTCTGTCAATCTTTTTCTGAACCCTTCCATCGTTCGGTTATTAATGTTTGGCCTCTCTTGCAGAAAAGCGAGCATTGCTGTTCAGAATTTCATACAAAATATAGTATTTTTAATTCATGTTTTCATTCTCACTCGTACACAAACGAGCGGTTACGGCTTCTAATTTACTTTGCTATGCTTTTAAACGGAGGGCTCACCTTTGATAAACCGTAATTTGGGTGAGGAGCGGTGATTCCTCTTGTCTTCTCGAAGTGACCACGTGACCATGTCTTGGTCTGAGAAGAGTACATCGAATAAAATGCGACCTGCTGCCCCGATATTTGTCACATTTAAGTACGCCCCCTCGATAACTGTCGACGCCACACTCACATCCGTCAACACCATAGGGGTGTTTGGCAGCTGGTCCACCACCTCCATCACAGTGTTACCTTTAACCGTCTCAATGACTTCCTCAGCCTCCATCATGCTCAAGTCACTGTTCTTGTTCAGGGCGGCCGCCTCAATCTCAGGGGTGGTGATATCTGCTGGCACAGATTTACCTGCCGCTCGCTTTTGCTCCATTTTTAAAGCGTTCAAATCCACTTGAGGTACCAGTTGATCCGTCTCGTCCCAGTCACTAGACAAGCAGGCCATCAAACCGTTGTCATTTATTTCTCATAATTTGGGCAATGTTGGGCTTTCTAAAAGAGCGCGTTGTACAGCATTTATATGGTATGCGAAAGACTCGTTTTTTTAACTTTAGATAAATTGTACAAAATATTTGTATACGCTAGTGTGTCTCCTCTAATGTACTAATACAGAATGTTTTCGCTAAATCTCTGTTCAGGCGAAGTATCAATGTACTGCCTCTGTAAAATGATGTTTAAGCAGCGTCTTGTCAATTATAGTAATTATGTCCTTGTTCACACGCTCAGTTCGAAATTAAATGATGACTACTTTACAAAGTTAGTATAAGTGACATTTATTGTTTCCTCATTACGAGAAATGATCTTGAAAATAGGGCAAGACAGGAAGATGTGTTAACTTCTGTGCTTCAATGATGCATACGGACGTGATAACAAAATTACCTACACTCACAATTCATGTTCCGCCACTTCCACATCCATGGCTTTGTTGAGGAAGTCCGCGTCGCCAATGCTGGCAATGTTTCTTCCAGAAAACGTGTACGAGTGAGCTTCGGTTTGCCTTCTCTCCCCTAAGACTTCCGTACTGTTTATATAAAATCCACAAACAAATTTCACTCAAATCTTGTCGTTTACAAATTATAATAATACGCATTACATCATTTACTCTCGCGCCCCGATAATTGGCACTCGGAGATAAAATTGTTGAAAGTTGAAAGTGTGAAGACATTTTTATGGAATATCTTTAAAATCTCACAATCCCCCAACGCCACTCGTCTGGCGACGACATGCAACGACATTAGGAAAAGGCGATTCACTGAAATTGGCCACCCGAACAGGCTTTTCTGCCAGAGGCGCACCGAACACAGCTTCCAGAAACTTGTCAAAACTGGCAGAAGGAGAACAAAAAAATGTTTTAAATACCCACGCATATGTAAATTACATATGTCATTGCGTCGTCACTCCAGTCATACCACAACTCAACAATTTCATATAGTCCAGTCATACCTTAAGATACCTCCAGCAGCACCTTCAAAAAGCAATTGAAGTCTATTTTAAAACTTTACCTCTACCCGTACATCATTATGCAGTGAAAAGTTATTAAAATTATATTATATTTGATTGATTGAGTGAGATATTTTTGAAATCTTACCGTTCGTACTCATCTTCAACTCCCTCTTCACCCGTAAGCTGCCAAACCCCCAATTTAAAAACTTTCAAATGTTGTCCAGTTCTCATAAATTATTACTTACAAGGTTTTTCTTCCCAATTTGTTAATCAGAGAATAGACTAGAAAAAAATTCAACACATCGGTCTTGTATGTGATAATGAAGTGTGAAGAAGTGAACGTTGTTTCCCATTGGTTTGCCACTGTGACAAGTGTGTGCATGATCGATGGGACTGATGGGAGGGTGGGAGGCAAAGCATAAAAATTATATGATTTTGACCTTAACGAACACAAACGTTTGTGACACATTTGCATTCTCTTCTCAACTTACACACGACATTTTTCAGGATGTGCTTATGCTCTGTCATTTCAGAAATAAAGAGAAGCACGCCAGTTTGTAATTGTACTGAGACAACTCGAATATTGACAGAGAGCAGGCTAGTCATTCAGAAAATAATATGTAATATCGTGATATGGAGAAATTTGCTTTTGCTCGTCTTCTCCCCTGTATATTTCTTAGTTCTCAACATACCTAAGCAGTTTCTACAGATTTCTGCATATCAACGCAGTCGGCGACAAATATGCTTACTCATAGAAACATGATAATAGGCAGATGGTTAAGAAAAGAAATTACAATCATAACAAGCGAGATAAAGATGCGACCACTCTGTATGACTCAACGTCATACGTGTCGTTTCTCTCAAGTCGGCAATAAACGACCAGGAAGAATACCTCAGGGCTCGTCGAGATTATTGCATGCCATGAAAAATGAACCATGGAAATACAGACTTCCAAACGTTTTAGCATGAAAATGCCCAAACCTAACAGTACTATATGTACCATGCGGAGAGTGCAAATGAACAAGTCCATCGTTTAATGTGTGAAGTGTAATGAAATGATATTTTTTTGACGATTCGATATAAAGAATTTTGTCTGTATTTATGTTATGAGGTTACAATCGGGTGAGATGTGTAATGCTCAATATGCCCGTAGTGTGCTCATAAAGCTTCAGAGTTAGCTCTGGAAGTAGATGTTCTTTATAGCTTAGTCAGTGCCAATCTGATGTAAAATAAATAACGATGAAAATATACAAGATTCTTAGTTTGTGCTAAATATTGGCCAACTAAGATTGGACTAGGATTGTGTAAGTTGAGAGATTGGGATACGTCGTTTAAGCAGAAATCTCAATCTGCCCCGATCATACTTTTAATAGTTCCATTGTTGCGCTCTGTCATGTTTGCCTGCGGATGATACGCAGAAATATGAAACGTCTTTATTCCAAATGATGTGCACCAAGACTGGTAATAAACAGAAGAAAATTGGCTAGCATTGTCAGACAAGATGCATCGAGGGATTCCCCATCTACAAAATACATCCCATAGCTTTTTCGTTATTGTCTCGGCATTTGTGGTTCTTAATGGGCACATCTCCACAAAACGGGAAAAATAATCAACGAGTACGAGAAGGCGTGTGCTGTGATTAGCTCCTTTCACATACGGTCCCATCAAGTCTATGGTAATAAGATCCCACGGACCTTGACTTTCACATGAGGTGGCCGGAACAGGAGTTAGTCGAGCGAGGAATCTTGGACTCTTGACAAACAAGACAGTGATTCACAAAGTCCTGCACTTCTCGTCGTAAGTTCGGCCAATAAGCTCCTTGTTCGAGTTTGCCAAAGGTTTTTCTGATACCCATATGTCCATGTAAAAGGTTGGAATGGAACAATGTAATGACCTCATTCCGTAGACATTTGGGTACCCATATACGCCAATGTAAACGCTCGTCTTCCCATGGTTTGTCACGAGAACCAATGTTGCGCATTAGCATTCCATCATCTGTCAAGCAGCACTTGTTGACAGTTCTTCCCAGAGTCTGATTTGCATTTTCATCGGTGACATTACCTTGCAAATGAGAGATAATGTCTGAGAGCTCAACATCTTTGTGTTGAGCGCTAATCATGTCAGCCCTTGTGAGCTCTAGTGTGACTCGGGAATTCTACTCAATGCGTCTGGCGCTTTCATTGCAGATCTTTTTCCTGGCCTGTACCTTACTTCGAAATCATACATTTGAAGCTGCATAGCCCATCGCGCTAACCTTCCGCACGGGTCTTTCAGCTTATGAAGCCAACTTATAGCTTGATGATCACTTTCAAGAATAAAGTGGCTATATTCTATATATCCCGAAAGCGATTAATAGCAAACAATGCTGCACCAACCTCCTTTCAAAGGTTGAGTATTTCTTTTCGGCGGTGGTCAACGTTTTGCTCGCAAACCAAATTGGAAATCGAATGTTTTTTTCTCTTGAAGGAGAAAAGCTCCGTATCCAACGTCAAAAGCATCGCTTTGAATGATGAAAGACAAATTCATATCAGGCAAAAATATTTCTGTGTGGTCAGACAATGAGTTTTTTAAATGTTGGAACGCGGCCTCAGCCATATCGTTCCAACAAATTTTGCATTTTTTTAACATAGTGGAAAGATGCTTAAAATGTTTCGAAAATTCTGGGATAAATCGTCGGTAAAAACCCACGAGCCGCAAATTTTTTTTTTTGAATATCTTTGGCTTTGTTCGAAATAGGGTATTCCCGTAAACATCTAACACTTTCAGGATCATGTTTGCATTTTCCTGGCTCAATTACAAAGCCTAAGTAGTTGAAACGAGTTTTGCCTAACTGCATTTTTTTTGGGTGCTGTGATGGGAGAAAATTTCGACCAAGTTTTGTTTTGCCTGGAAGAACTCAGGTAAACGAAGTAAATCAAAGGAAAATTACAACTAACTGCTCAGCACCAACTTTCGAGCTTTTATAAGCTCGCAACCTTTTGTGCTGAACTGAATCATGCAAAGTTCATTGTGGATGTCCATTTGGAGTTTGCGTAAACTTCCATTGCTTGAAGACGATGGGTAGCGGACAGAAATCTGTCCCTTTTCTGCATGCTCTACTTTCCGGTAAATCACACTACAATATTTGACTAGTGAATAAACATACCAGGCAAAACGTAACTTGACAATGTATTACAGCCGTTGAAAGGATCTCCGTACATGTTCTACTGCTCATTTGAAAAATGACTTATTTCCATGTATTAAGCTTCACTAAAAATAAATAAGTAACTATTTGGTTGAAATGTTGAGGTCTGTTTTTCCAAGAAACAAGCTCACAAGTTAACTATAAACTGACCTGTTTTTTTACGAATGAACAAGACCTCTTCAGCACTTATAAGCTTATGGAAATAATAACATGGTAAGCAAGCGAGTTGTTTATTGAAGCTGCTTAAGAAAGCTAGATAGAAAAGCTTGCGGATACTCGAGTAAAGTTTTTTTAAATACATTTTTAAGCATTTTAATAATTTACGCGATGAAGGTGGCAATACATAATAATATAAGTTCTTGCTTATCAGTATCAGCCAATAATTTACTACCTTTTTAACACCTTGAGATTGAAGGAAGCCAAATGGTATGAATTTAGGACTAGGACTGGTCTTTTGAACCTAAAAGCATGCAAATCTTACGCGTGGTGCAAGGAGAGCAAGAAAGAATTATCAATTATAGAACAAGTAACAGAACGGGAGGCGTAGGTTCAAATGAGCGTGTCATAGAGGGAGAAAGTCCCGAAAAAAATTCTCCTAAGAGAGACTTCTTTGTTTGCGGTTCTTCCTATTCCTCGAATGCTACGTACTTTACCATGAACTGCAATGTACGATTTGAACATATTATCAATTGCAGTAACAAATTGTAACTATACTGAGTAATCGTGACTGGTAAACAAATCCAACATGTTGGCAACGGTTTAATAAAATATATTGTAATATATGGGAAATAATTGGAGCATGCTTGAATTAACGACATTTTACAAATGTGAGAATTATATTTTGAATTTTCATCGGGATGCTCAGGCTTACTTTTACTACCAATTGATGATACTTTTAGCTCCCCATGTCGCACAGCATGCTCGGCCCTAATTCGGCTGAATGTCTGGCTTTGGCCACCTGTATCTGAACGGTCCGAATTCGGCCAACTGAAAGTCTGCCGAATTCGGACAAATTTCTGCCGACCTCACGCCGCATTTGTTCCGAATCGTTTACAACCTTTCCCCGATTACTTTTGTGCAAATAAATGTGCGCGTAGACTTGTAGACTAATGTAAAGCATAGCAGTACATCTTATCTATAAAATTAGGTACACAAACTAAACACAAAAAATCAAACGTTTTTTTTCACTTTCCACAGGAATTACTTATTCAAAACTGACATTTGGTCCAACACAGGTCGGCCTCACTGCTTTTCTCATTTTCTAAAATCCATGTTTAAAATTTTAACGAGACTGTTTTTATCTTTTAAAAAACTGCTTAGTAATACAGCCTATTACACCAATACTACAAAATTTTTAACTAAAATTTTTAAGCGAAATGGTGTATCAAAACGAGTTTTGAATTTGAGGTGTGAAGAAAGTGAGGAGTGAGTTGTTTAAATACAAATCAACAAGAAGGTCTCTGTGTTGAAGAAAAGTTGGCGGTTGATGGTTCAGGAATGCGTAATGCATTGCATGTATGATTGTCACGTGGTTTTATTTCAGTGTATTATATACATGCAATTCTGCGCATTACCGCACTAATGCCAACCTTGGACCGAATCCGAAATGGCTTCGGGATTAATTCCGGTTACACACATTCGGAACAGATGCGGTGTTTGTTCGGAGTTAGTGGGCATAATTACTTCGGCCGAAGGTTCGACAACCGCCTTAGGTAGGAAGTCGATTTTACTTCGGGAAAGGAATGCAATAATGTTTCGGATTATAGTCGAGTAGTCGCAGAAGGCCCGAAGTCGGCATTCCTTCGGTAAAGCTATTTTACGGCCAGCCGTACGTGAACCGCCGAACCCATCTTTATGCCAACCTTTATCCGAATACGTTGGCGACATGGGTCGCGGTGTGTACCCTACTTCTCAAGAATTACATTCACATTACATAGGCATTCAACAGTGGGTTGTGATGTAATTTACTTCTTGAATCAAATTAATACAATAATATTGTGTTTGTAAAATAATTGTAATATTAGTATTATAATACAACAGTACATTTGTGGCTCTACAAAAAATCTCCGTTGGAAAAATAGGTAACGTGTCAACAAAGATATTAAATTTATATTTAATTATTACTGTTTCAAATAAAGTAGGATTTTTTTTTACCAAAAGTTAGAAATGGGGGGAACTTGGTGTAGGATGACTTTGATCACGAGAACTCTGCGTGGATGATGATGAAAATGAGCTGCTTCCTCCGATGACCGTGATTGCCTGTGGAGGATCTCCGGAAATGTGAAGTCTAACATTGTAGTTTC
The DNA here is from genome assembly GCA_027743745.1 of Alloscopus bannaensis. NCBI lineage: Eukaryota > Metazoa > Arthropoda > Collembola > Entomobryomorpha > Entomobryidae > Alloscopus > Alloscopus bannaensis. The sequence continues at coordinate 8,956 of JAHZMW010003799.1, forward strand.
CAGGCTGACCAAAGAAAACTTGGTTAAAGTAGTTGGTCGACGGGCCATTGCAAGTTTGACGGACAATGTCGCTCGTGTAGCGGAAAGTATTTCTCGGTGAAAGCATCCGAGGCTGTTGAGGTTGACCTGTCATTGCGCTCACAGCATTTTCTCGCGATCCAAATGAAGGCGACTCTGTTCCCTTTGCTTTCTCCTTGTCCTTAGCCTGTGGTGTGACAAACGGCTCATCGGCATCATTCGGAGAAGTGGACGGCCGGATAGAAATGTTGAACCGTGGACTTGCTCGTCCTGGAAAATATAATTTAAAACACAAAATGAAACATTATGGTAAAATGCAAAGAAAACTGGTGTCCAAACTCAATGGTTCCGTTACTCTTACACTCCTTTTTAAATGTTAAATGACTGCAAATCAAAATATTGTACACATACCTTTCATATTCTCTGCCATCATTGAACCTGAAACCTGCTCAAGCTGCAAACGTCGGTCGGTCGGTCGGTCTGGTCCAAGAGCGGGATTGATGTAATAAGCCGTACTGGTTGCTTATTGAAATTCGCTAAAGTTATAAGTTCATTTTAATCAGGTCTTGCAGAATGCACACTTTGGATGTATAAAATAGACGTGAATCCGAATTTTACAAGTATATTTCTAGAAAGCACCGAATCAAACTTGCGCTAAGGAAAAAACGTTCCACTCTTTCGTGTATCAAATGTATTGTCCTACAAGCCTGAACTTCATCAAACGTATACAGATTTGCATTCTCGTACTCAATAGTAAATCTTATCGCAGCATGATTTCTTCAGAAATCGTTATGGAGAAGCCTTTGTTCAGACTCGAAGCATTTTTCGCTTCTTCGCAATCAAATTCATGTGTGTTTGGTGAGTATTGACATGATAATGCATGAATCAAATAATAGGTTCAATATGTAAAACCAGCTAAAAAGATAATAAATAGATGAGCGCGACGTTTTCAGCTGAAATTCATACGCATATTCCGTTTTTATTGAAGCTATCTCCTCATTTGTTTCTGCATACACTTTCTCTGTGTCGTGCCTCCACTGCATTTCAGCTTAGAAGGAAGGGAAGGCTTTGTTGTATGATGCATATTATATTTTTGGAACTTGCCCATCCATAATATCGCTGGCACACATCGAAAACCTCTCTCAGCTTCTGGGGCTTGTCATCTGGCTTTCCACATGTGCCCGTACTACTCTAAACCCAAACCTGAATGTAAACACACTACGGCATGCGGTGTTCTCATAATATTTTGCTGGTCCATCGGTTCGACTGAAAGGACGAAAGTCATTCTTGTCTTTGAAGTTTGCTGGATTGTTGGTTTCAGTGTGCCATGATACAATTGTGTTAGTCTTTATTTGGAACAAGGTTGGAAGGGAAATGGCAATGAAAACTGACCCGGTCACTGCCCCACCATCTCCATCGTCATCGGCAAAGTCGCTGTGGAAAGTTTTGAAAAGGTCCGTGTCGAAGTTCACTGGTGTCACCGGAACACTTTTGAAATGGGGAGTGGTGGCTCATTGCACGCTGGAGTACGTTGGCGACTTTGTGATAGTATGTCATTAATTTCAGTAATGGATTTTTTGGGTCAATGTTCATTCCAAGATTATTGCTGACTGTCACTCTTGTTTGCAGTGTAGCGGACCAAGTATGGAGCCAAATATTCGGAGTCACGACGTTCTCTTCACGGAGCACATTAGTCCACGAACGGGAAACTTTAATAGAGGCGACATCATTGTGGCGAGGTCACCCTTGAGTCCGATGCAGTTCGTTTGCAAGCGGATTGTTGCTCTGCCTGGCGACCATTTGTTGACTGGCGATGGGACCCTCACACTTGTATGCTAATTTTGCTTTAAGAATTGGAAAAAGAGTTAAATAATACTGATACTCTTGGACAGGGACAAATAAATGATAAACGGGTCTCGTTGAACTGTTATCAACAGGTTCCCAAGGGCCATGTTTGGATCGAAGGGGACAACTTTGAAAACTCAACTGACTCTAGAAGCTATGGCCCAATCCCGATGGGACTTGTTAGAGGACGTGCCATAGTTCGAATTTGGCCGTTGTTTGATGCCACTTTTCTGAGTCCAGCTAGAACGCCGCCGTTGTCGTAGCAGTAGACTGATATTAACGTGTAAATATACATACATAGCATACATAGAACGCAGTAATTTTACTACCCCTTGAAAGAGATGTTTAAGAGAAACAGTTTAAAAGACTGGCAGTGCTTCGACCTGCCCTTTGAAATCCAGTATGAACTTCTGCTCTTCTGTTGCCAACTATTACAATACGAATTCATTTATAAGAATTGTTATAACTTGCTGAATATTTCATTGAAGTGGAGATGGTCACGTCAGTATTCATTGGAGAAACACGAGCAATCTGTCTTGTAGATTTGTGTGAAACTTGTTTTGATGAATCCCCATCCCATGCAACGATTCTTTTAATATTATTCTAACGACGACATACGAATCATTTTTGATGGGACTCAATCAAAAGTCAGTTGTAACAAACTTTACATTATGTTGTATTGTGCTGCGCACAGGACGATAATACCAAGAAGTAGAAGGCGCTTGAAACTTGTAATTTCTACGGCCTTGCATGTACCTATTATAGTTTTAAAAACTCCTTTCCTAACTTAGAATGATGAGTACTAGTGATATGGCCTACAATGTGCAATGAGAGAACAACTCAGGATTTGATAAATATAAATTGGATTTGGATAAATGGTCCGTAAATGTCTTCCACTTTCTTTGTCATTTGTGTGTGACTTAACGTGGCAGTAAAATTCTTTGGGTTCTCTAAATGTTGGATGAACCATTTTAATAGGACATACGTCGTTAGAGGTTTAGAACTGGTCGAGGTTACGATTGGTTGGGTAAATATTAAAGCTTCATTTGTCATTGAAAGATCAACTCTACTTTGTTTTTCTATGGGAGCACTGAGCAGTCACAATACCCAATGAGATTACACCCCTTATTATCTTGTATTATATTGATTATTGTTCATGTGAATATGCGATTATGATCATTCTTGCCTGTAATTTAGTTAGCCCGTTGTGGCAAACAGAGAGAGCTTTTATTTAACATTTTATTATGAATCTTTCGCCGACACTCTAAATTCTCCGCAAAGAAAATTACTATACACATTAATAGATGGTAGCAAGTTAGTCAGTATAATACGCGTAAAACACGATTGTCCATGCCCCATGTAGTTACGTGAGAATCTTCATGCAACAAGTTTTGAATAGTTGTAGCTTGTGCTCTGATAAAAAGTTGATTTTACTCAAAGCTCTTTTTTGCATTTGAGTGACAAGCTTTATACGAGAAGAAATGAAATTATACAGTTCCCATAGTCAAATTCAATTACCGCAACTTGCATAGTTGACTAAATAAGATGAAAAACTCAAGTCATTGAAGTCGGCATAATGTACATAATATATACCTTCATTGTAGGCCGGGGTGATAGAATCTCACGTACTAAAATAGCTGAAGCGTCAGAAATTGTCGTTTTTACACGCATATACTCTCCGCTGAATTAATTGACTAGGGTGTTAGTTGAACTACAAAAAAGGGTGCGACCAGCAATATGTCATATTTCTACTACCCGAATAATGCAAACTCCCAGATGGTACACGTGCCAAGTCAACCCTCCATTAACATAATTCAGTAAGCACAAATGGCCATATATACTGCGTACAGGTTTACATTAATGTTCTGCTTTAGTTTGTTATAGGTATATTGGCGTAATCACTTTGCTTATCGTTATCGCTAGACCGGAATGTAGTGCATACGTCAGGATTTGTACTTTTTAAATTTTCATCTGTGGACAAAGTACAATTGCACTTGTCACGTAGACACAATACGCTTCTTGGAGTTGACATTGGTTGACAAATAATTACATGACAACTGTTCTCATTCAGAGAGGGGAAAATCAGTAAAGATTACGATGAGTGGAAAACCTTGGGCAAATTCACTTGAATTTTTAGGGTTTCACATCAGTATCGATCGTTCTTCGTCAGTCAGGTTTAATATGGACATAGACGCACTCATTAATACAGCAGAAAAGTGATGTAAAGTGGATTGATTGAGTAATTTAACCAGCTAAAATTGTTTAGACGCTCAAACGTTTTAAGAGCGCAGGTGTATGATTTTCATGTGATTCACTTTCAGTGTTTCTCCACTTTTAGACCTTATTTACGCAGTCAGTCTGCATCCTTTTATAATCCCGTATAAGCTTCATGGATGGAATGTAGGTGTGCTACATTGCATTTCATAACCTTGGTTGCATGAATCACGTATCGCTGAAAGAGCAGCGTATGTAGACAATTAAAAGTTTTTAATTTGAATTTTACAAGTGGCAGACAAATGGTTTCAATTCGTCAACGTAATAATATGCAAATTCACTACCGACTTGAGGAATGTAAAATTAATAACAAGTAAAAATAAGCTGCTACCGATTGGGCAATGCTTAGTTTTTTGTAGCTTTTCATGATTACTAAGTAGATATGGTATAAATAATCCGTGGAACTCCTTCTTCTGAGAACAGCTTCAATGTACATTCAAAGGATAATTTGTGGCAGCGAAACCTAAACACTAAAGGCAGGCAAGCATAAAGTTCTGGGCCCTGAAAATTTCCTGGGACCCTAGAAATAACCCAGCCTAAATTTCCTGGGAGTATATTTCCCATAAACTAACCCAATCTGAATTTTTTAGTGTTTAACCTTTCTGTAACATTTACTTTCAAAAA
>JAHZMW010003800.1:0-10672 GCA_027743745.1 Alloscopus bannaensis
AGAAAGGAAAGAATCTACTTCATTGATATCTCGGTCACCAATACTAGGAATAAAATCATTTTGTTCCAGTTCAAAAAATCCGCCAACTCTCTCATCGGCAGATAGTAACAGCAAATGGTTGGAAAAGCCTTCCCAACATTCATAACTATGCAAAAGTAGCCTGAACGGTTTGAAAGTGGTCCCCCATTTCTGGAAAACAGGCCGCTTCCTGGACCACCGGAATCAGCGACATATGGAGATGGTTGGCCGTGTAGTTGAAGAGGGCGGGTGTTTAGTTGTACGAAAAAAAGTTGATAGTATCCGGACTAGTGTGACATACGTGCAAAGGTCATATATTCTGTCACTGGTTTGTCATTATTCCGTAGCAGCTGGATTTCCTAACTTATCACGATAAATTAGAAGAAAAATTGGTGCAAGCTTTTTGGATGCACATGGCCTATTTTTTCTCAATAAGTTGATTTTTTCCTGGGATAAATATTGACAGAAAATGGAAGCTACTGACAAAACCAGGTGACGAAAACAAAAAGGGAGTCATCATGATAACGGGCACGTGAAATAACTGCACCTATATTTTAGGGATGCAAAAAAGTGCATTTTCACGGCTTGGATGTCGGAGGTCCGCATTGTTAAGGGGGAGCCTCGACAAACTTTACCACATGTGCAACAAGTGCATTAGGGGCAAGGGTGGTTATGTTGAAAAAGTTTGACTAGTTTCGTTAAAGTGTGTACGAATGGCAATGGATCAACAAATGACATTATTTAAAAAATACCTACGTACGTTCAATTTATAAAGTAGCAACGTAGTACATTTTTGTGTCTACATGTTACGTGAAGAAAGATAGAGTGGCGGGATGGGATTTTTTGCTAACTTTATATCTGGTGCTCTAACCCGACGTGATATGAGCAAAAACGAGGAGAATGTCACTGCACAACTCCATCCTTCAACAGTAGACACCAGAAGTAACAGTACTTAATGAGCTGTTTTCCTTAAACAATGATTTTTTTGTTTTGGTCAGGTAAGGGAATGCTGTAAAATATTACTTCTGACGGGCGTAATATTATCTTAACACACTGGCAGGCGCGTCGCGCCTAACACCTAAAAAGCACTTACAGATGTCAGAATTTCTCAACTCTTGGCCTCAACCGTAAGTAAATCGGTCTTTGATATTTATAATAGATGTTCAAAGTCAGAAACGGTCTCCAACACCTCAAAGACGGCAATCACCACCAAAGGATGAGACCACTGAGGCAAACACAACTGCTCCACCGGTTATGCAAGAACCGGCGCCTGTGCCAGTCATAGAGCAAAAAGTTGAAGCCACATCGTCTATCCTTGGAGTGGAGACAAAAGTGGAAGCATCGTCTGAAACCATAGCACCTAACCAAGAACCAAAGATGGAACCAGGAATTATTTCCCCTCCAACATCAGAAGGCGCACCTACATACCAAGCTGCTGAAGTTCCTCAGCCAACAACTGAGGCTGCGCCACCACCACCTGAGGCAACTGCTGAAGCTACACCACCTCCTCCCGCACCAGAAACTATACCACAGTCCACTGAGCCAGCATTTGAAGCTGCACCACCTGTCCCAGAGTTAAACAGTCAGACTGCAGCATCTACTCCAGAGTCAGCATCCATTTCTCAGCCGGTACCAGAAGTCGTTCCGGCTCCCCAACCGGTTCCGGAGGCAGCCTCCGTGCCCCAGCCAGCAACTGAGGTTGTTTCGCCACCTCCGGAGGCAACTACTAAGGTTACCGCACCTCCACCAGAACCAACAACTGAGGTTTCTGCAGCGCAAGAGGAGGAACGCAAAGCTCAGGAAGAACGTCAGGCTATCGAGAAGAAAATTTCTGAACAGCGAAAGGCAGCAGAGCAAAAGTTGGAAGCAGAAAAACAAGCGGCAGCTGCTAGAGCTGCAGGTCCGAAAGGTGAAGAACCAAAGCCACCTCCACGCAAAGGTAAAAAATAAAAAAAGTATCTACCACAGAGAGACTACCACTACATACTGCAACTTACTAGGAACACACACACACAATCAGATTTTTAATTGACTTTTTCAAATACTCGAAGGAATTAAAACGTCTTTGCCAAATATAGTTATCGATTTTACTTTTATGAATTTACACTATTAATAATATACGCTCTCTACACGGGACTATTTTGAAACTGAAACATTTAGCCAAAAATCAATAATTGTCTCATATTATAATACAAACAGTATCAATCAATTTATACCCGTAATAGTGACTATATCTAGACAATAAACGTGTTTGAAAGAGTTTTAGCGTTTCGTGCGTACCAAAGTCTGAAGTAGTGAGCATAGTGTAATACGAGTGCCAAAAGTCTTGCCAAAAACTTATCTGAGCTTTATCGATTTGTTTTGTATACATCATTTGTGAATTTGTGAGTTCAATATTCTTGAGAATAAATTCTGATATAGAATAGATATTTTGTGTACTAACCAGAAGCAACAGTGAAAAATTTGTAGCCAAGATTGTAGAGAAATGTCACTGTTACACATAATGTCGTAGGGAGAACTTGCGAAAAGAATTTTTCTTAATTTGTGTTTTTCCATGCTTTTGCTAACTCCTCTCTATCTCTGAAAATTCTGCTGCTCCTCTGACGCTGCTTCAAACGAAACTCAACTTTACCGGCAACAATCATAAAATTCCGGCGTTTGTTGATGGTGCCCATGCAAACACAACAAAAAACCATGTGAAAAACGGTGCACTTAACGACATCGCACTGGGCAATGCGTCGGTGTTGTGTTTGTGTGCATAATCAACTTGTTGTGCCTACTGGAAATATTTGGTGTGCGGTGACTCTCGAATGAACCACCTTGACGATTGTTGTTTTCATTCATATCTTGCAAAAATTCACAAAAAAAAAAACTCATCAGCAGAAACGGGGCTTGGAAATTCGGTTGGATTTAGCCTTGGAATACTGGGTGCTGCAATGGTGTTGGTATTTGCAATTTACGCTGCGTACTCACCCACAAGGTGATCATCCTCAAGCATGCATATCAAAATATTCTTTCCAAACCTTTCTTCTTCCAATTATTATTTTTTTAAATCCTATACCCCGTTAGTTTTGAAAAGTGAATGCAAAATTAATATAAATTATTCTATTCTATACTCTCAACTATACTGTAATGCTAACGGCGAGATTTTTATTGTTTCATATTCTTTTTGACAGTTTGATTCTATGAGTTTCATCACATAAATCAAAGCAAGAACAAAACCGCTTCTACGGTTCAAGCTACATTACTACATTTACTAATTATTTATTCATCACATCTTTTTGTTTACATTCTCACATTTCTCAGTGCAATAATACAAATACATTCAGCAGCATATTGTATATATTTTGAATGATATTCGCCTTTGTTTTCCTAGTACTTCACTGATACATTGTAAGAAGAGCACAGTGTATAGCTTTAATGAGATTACCATCACGAGTCTGATTTCAACTCTCACTTTATCAGTTTCATGTCACAATGCTAGTTAGAGTAATTGTTTACCTTACATCCTAGTTTTCTCCTGAATGTAGTTTCTGAACTTACTTGAACTAGAATGTAGTACGCACATCAGATATGAGTAATTTGAACTGTAAACTTAGATAATTGTTGTTGTTTTTTGTATATCCAAATTTGTTACTGCATGATTCAATGTTTATGTACCAAGTTTTAAAAACCCTTGTACCACTCTACTCCTGAAGAATCTCTTTAAAATATTTGCTGTGTCAGTGTATGTCACACTTCCTTGGAAAGGATTATTAAAACTCCTCAGCATGGATAATATATCAAAAAATCCAGTGAGCCAATGACTATAAAACTAGAAGTATTACAGATTCACTATCAAGAAACCTATTTGTGTCATCCCTGAAAGAAACTGTAACTGTTAAAGATTTACTCACAAAAAACCGCACTACTTACTTGTATGTACCTCTATTGAAACTTACGTAATTGTAAAGTCTGATTGGATATTATAATCCTAAACGTTTGGGGTGATCTGTTACGACAAACTGATCTGACTGGAGCACTCCCTCTGAAACTATGTTTTGGACAGGGAGTTAACACTCTTGACTATAAATTGTACCACAAGTGATTATATATTATACATTATATTAGGAGTTAGTAGGAATGTATTATGGAAACTTTGGTGCGATCCATGTGTGCCATGTTCTTATTTTTCTGTGTAGAAGAAGAAGAAACTTCGTAAGACCTTTGCTCCAAATCATCACCAGCAACTGTTACGCAAGAAGGAACTCTGGAGAAAGTGCGAGGAAAGACATTTGAAGAACTTAATCTTTATGTGAATTAATAACTATTGTTTGTGTTGTTGATTATGTAAATGAAAACTAATTGCAAATTAATAAAGCAATTAAAATATCAAAATGCCCAAGTAAAAAACAATGAACTCTTCAAGTTACGGCTTGATTCAAACTTTTATTACTTATAATAATGTACATGTGATCTTGAAATTTTCGTACACGTTTACCTAAAATTCATTTTAACATTGTTACTATTTTCACATTTGTTAACAGAGAACATGGTTTATTTTTACAGATATACGGAATATTATGACACGCTTTGATTCAATACTTTTGACAAATTTATACAGTAGTATGATTGGCATTTTAAAGAGCACACAGAGTAAATTAGGTTTTTAATACAGCATCCTGATCAAACTATAATAATAAGGTACAAAGATGACACCAATATCCATTGAAGAATAATCATTTGCTCCAAGTTGAGATCGGAGAGTTGTTCAGAACGGCGACGCATGCAAATGTTATTTTCACAGTAAAAGATTACTCTAGCCCTTCAACGTCAACCCAAATGGCAGTCTAAATTTGGTCGGCTGCTTCTTTCGGCTGTACAATTTCATTAAAAAGACAAGAAATTAGATAAGTAATTACGTGTAAATAGTTAGGGAACATCTTTGTTCTTTTGTACTAGTCGAAGACATATGTTTCAGCTTGCCCCGAAGCATGTGGAAGCATACGCTTCAACAATGTTCAAACTAGTTTTGCTGTCGCGATCAATCTCAAATAAGTTTAGCTTACTTCAGAACCCGTCCAGAACGTTCGCTGTCACTGTCTGAGTATGAATACCGTCTCAAAATGCATTCTCCAGAGTACTTATTGCGAAACTGATTTCCACCAGGGCATTCGAAAGGAACGCACTGCAACCCGCGAATGTGCCAGAAAGATCCGTCCGGACATTCTGGTTCTACTGGCTCTTGGTAATAATAGTCATAATGGTAATCAGTTTCAGTGTCCAAAGATCTTTTTGCTAAAGTTGGAACCATGGGGTTGCCCCCACCAGCTTTTACTGAGGAAAGTCGATGATCAGATTTGACCAGAGCACTGCTAGTAAAGAGAATCGTGGAAGCCACAACGAAGCCGAAAATGATCGCTTTGGAACTCATTGCGGCGCTTACAATCCCAGTGTATTCGTAAAATTTTTAATGTTTCCAGTATTTCGCAACTGGGGCTATGTAATTCCCTCAAATAATTAAAAGTAAATTTCCAGTTCAATGCGAAGCAGTGGAAAGGGAATTCTCCAACTCCTGACACTCTGACTTACTTTGCTCTGTTCATGGGGTCCGATATTTGCTTTCTGAGAGGGAAGTCGCTAGACGAGGGACTTTATACCGCTTTCAAGGATTCGGATTCTTTGGAAATCATCGGGGAAAGAGGTTGTTATGCATTCGAGGATGTATCTAAAACGTAAATGTCGTGCTTTTCTACCCCATCGTTTCTCCGTCATCAGCAAATTATAAGCTGAATGGGTCTAACGAGAAAAGAGAAATCCAGATCGATAGGCAAGCGACTGAAATCTATCACACGGAAACACGTACAAAGGAACATGAGCAACCTGGACAAATTGATCTTTAATGCCAGCATCCCACCTGTTAGTCATACATGTTTATAGACTTCTTTTTACTAGAGGCATTACTTTCTCCGTCGTTGTTGAAAGCAGTCCTTCAAAACCTGGACTCACAATTGTAGTGATATTCCTATTTTAACAACAAAAAGAAGACGGTTGAAGGATTACGACTCGATATTATTCACCGTGGAGCGAAAGCGCCTATTATTCAACTTTGTAGTGAGGTCGTTTGATGAAAATTCAAAGCGAAAACTTTCTATTGTAAAAATACAGATAAATGCAAACCGGAAAACATTAAGACTCGATTTCACCATCTTTGTGTGCTATAGCTTGCTGAATATTGTACAAAACTTAATGCTGGTAACCTGCCAGTCTGTCATCTATCACATCGTATTTTTTTGTACAATGGAGAAAGCAAATCACAAAAGTTTAAACTACATTTTCGGATTTTGTGTACTGCAGCTTGCCGAAATTGATGAGTGTGGAGCTACTTATCGTTCACGCCCAATTTGGACAAAAGATAATAAAATGTCAAAGACCAAGGTCACCATTTTCTCTCCTCTATTGCATCTTGCCAGCATTTTTATTCTTCGTCATTTATTCATGCTCCCCTGAAAAATGCATAGCGTGTTGTCGTGTACACTTTGTCATAAAAGTTCTTTTGAATTCCCAACGGAAACTAGGTCCATTTGCAGTAATGTACTTACGATACATAACAAGGTAAGTTCAAAGTAATAGCAATAGTTGGCTCACAAAAACCTTATCTAGAATCCAGATCTACTACTAGGTGAACTTCAATCAACTCCGTAGAAGGTTGACAAATTATAGGTTAGGACGCATAGTGGCAATAAAATACTTACAGGTGCAAATATAAAAATTTACGGTTAACTCTTGAATTGGTTGCCTTAAACTAAACCAAAAATAAAAAGTAATGTGTATGTGACCTGTGCTTATATAAATAGGTAGTGTATCAATTGCTTACTATGCATTGTCTTCATTATATTATAAAAGTAGTGCACCAGTATGTAGCTTTACGTTTGGGTGTTTGATGTTAGACCGAAATTTAATAGAAATTTGTCCTTCATCCCACAAAAATTGCCCAGGATCCTCCTCTTCCTTTACCCAACATAGTTCGACGACTAGATTGCAACAAATAAACAAAAAAAATCCGATTTGAATCATTTCCCTTATATACGGCTGCTAATTAACGATAATTAATCAACGGTAAGTGATTACTAAGGCCGCCAAGGTTGGGACTGCCTCCATCGATTTCTGTACGGGTTTCTGTAGTTCTTTAGAATACACTCTCCTGTCTCACGATCCCTCCAAGTAGATCCTCCAGGACATACCATAGGAACACATCGTTTTCCTCGGATATGATAAAACATGTCATGAGGGCACTCTGGCTCTTCCGTTTCCCAATCATCGTAAACGTACTCATATGCCTCGTCACCAGAGTCGCTTTGATCTTTGTTTTGTTCTTCCAGCGGCGCAATATGATCCATAACCTGTTGACTGGAGGATGCTTCAGGTACTCGTTTAGACCCTGATCGCAGATCAGATAAATCCTCCTCAGATTCAGGTGTTGATTCCACTTCATTAAGCTTACTGCTTTTTGTTAGCTCACGAAGAATTTCAGGCTTCCAATGACCACCAGCCTTCCGGGCCCAAACGGGCATAACAAAGGTTTCAGATGGAGACGGCTCGTTTGGAAGTCGAGGAATTGCTTCACATAGAAATTGTATAACAGCAAAGGTATAGAATTGCACAATCCGATGCTTTAAAGTTTTTCCTGCTCCCATCACGAAGCTGGATTCGTTTTCCCCGTCTAACCTTCAACTTTAATGTATTGTGAAATGTTACGGCCGGCGGAAGCAAACGTTATGAAGCTGTGACAGTGACAGAAGTAGTAAAGAGGTTTTTTCTTTGTTTCTTCGCTTAGATGCAGATAATATTACTACCCTGTGTGTGCTCAATTTGACTGGCACATTTTCGCTCTCCTTTGTTCTTGAGTTTGAAGGAAAAAGTCGGATAGCCGTGTGAACGTGTGGGTTGGACGTGTGCATGATCTCAGAATTTGGAACAGACTGAAGCTGCTCGTCAAACTGAGCAGGGATCTGACGTGACTCTGCGAACTATAGTCTTAATTGATCAAAACGTGTAATACACAGCATGCAACCAATTTTGGAAGTTTATGTCGCAGCATAACAATTTCAATAGCAAACTGTCATTTTTCTATTGCCATTGCTAGTGGACCGTGAACGTGAGTAAACAATTGATCACTTTTTTTTCTACAACGTGCATTCAAATGAGCTTCAAGCATGGTGGGGAAAGTACGCAGTACATGAGGTTCATGAAAATTGAATTTAATTATGAACATGCTAAGTTAGGTACTGAAGCTGTCGATGAGCACTTACTAGTTTGTTGTAGACATTTCAGTCGCCTCTATGTGGTTATGCGTTACAAATAATTGAAAACACAGTCATGATGAGTTACGACGAGGCTCGTTCATTCTATCGACGACTTCTCGTAATAAGATCCAGATATAGGCAAATACTAAATACAAACGTACAGTTCAGACACTGATGTTAAGTCTAGTTGACGTTAACATTTCTTTACATAAATGCACATCATGCCACTTTCTTAAATTTTGGTCACTAAAATCATATTTATAATATAATATAATATAATATATTTATAATATAATTGACGGTTACATGATGTGAAATGATACAGACTTGTCGTATGTCTGAAAATGTAAAACAACGGGTCTCGCCTTCCATTGCGGAATGAGAAGGCACAGGAGTTCAGCATAATACAGAAGACTGAACTTACTAGCTGATGATATTATTTTTTATTCATACCAAAATGACTCAACAGGAAAGGTAGCGGAACTCCCAAAACTCATTACATTCTTAATTCCGGAATGATTCGCCAAAGACTTTGGTGTTTATAAGAAATTTCTAGTTGAATATGCTAAAACAGACTTTATGGCGTAATATATACATAATGTAATATTGAATGTGGGGTAATACATTGTTGCAATATTTTCCAAAGGAAGTTACATTCTATGATCACATTAACATACATTCTCAATGTTGTTCTCTCCTAAAGTTTCATCTCCGCTCCTATATAAATACAGTTTTAGGAAGGATGAAAGTAAAAATTAGGAAGCAAATATCAAAGCCCTAAATAGGACTTCCATGACCCATGGATCGTAATATGTACTGGTTGAAAATTACGCAGCATTACCATAAAGTGCGAAATGTAAACACACACGCAGTCTAATTTTGCACACACGGCAAATTATTGGCGAAATGTAACCCATCCAATTGAGAAAGCCTTTGACCTCTGCCACTAATTTAAGCGCTCTTTTATTGAGTGCCACTCTCGTGTATCTCGTCCATTTTACAGCGAATTATACTGTTATGCTTTCAGATACAGAGAAATAACAATGACATGGTTTTGTGTACAAACATGGACCAACAGAAACACGATTGACATTGGAGTACGATCTTATTAAAATTCTCATTAATACGGATTGTTCGGCTGCGTAGTAGCCTCTCTTTCAAATTACAGTCTGGTAGAACGTATAATGTATATTTTAATCGTGACTAGAAAATACGTGCGTGCCCAGCTCCAAACTTTTCCATCGCTTGCAGACAGAGCTACAACACAATTGAGGAAGAAACTTGAGCTTGTTTTGTGTAAACCCTTTCTACTAAAAGCTTTAAATACCAGAAGCACTTTGCATTTCTTTTCCGATGTTCACTCGCACGTGTACTTCGCCCACATGCAACAGCTACACACATATCGAAATTAGCGTAGCATCTAAAGAGAACAAACGATAGCTCACAGGCACACATCCACTTATTGCATACTGCGACATACAGATAGATCGTTTTGTCTCTCCACTCTTCTGGCAATCCGACAACCATGCTAAAACCATCCAAATGGTCTTTGTGGAAGATCAGGTACGCGGAGATATTGATTGATTTGTGTGAACCGGTCTTGAAAAACATTGTGCCACTAAAACATAGAAAAACATACATACATCATGCATAACATGAAATTCACCTGCCTCCCAGTGGCATTCACTTGATTATGATGTCTAATTACTTTCCCAAAATAGCTGCATCTACAAGGAATTGTTTACTTACGTCATGTTCATGCTCCTCGAACCCGTCAAAAAACTGTTTTCTATTTTGTCGCATGTTATTGACGACCCCATTAAGCTGAGCGGAGAGTCGCTCTCGAGAACGGGCATCCGGAGGCGTACCAAGCTTTTGAATGACTTGATTAGCCATCGGCGGCAATGCTTCGTAGGCCGTTGCCGCTGCCTTTTGACCCGCGAGTGTCAGCTCGAAGCTGGAGTTTTGCAAGCGCTTTTGAAATCGATCCATGCCGAGATCGATTTGCCCTATCATTCTGAGCAAACCATTTTGCGTGGAGATGAGGAGTTGTCTGAAAGTATTCTCTGCTGATCTGATAAATCCAGTGACTGCATAATTAACTGCTGTCAGGTTTCCTCTGTCAAAACTGAGTTGGATTTGTGTGGGTGTTACTTCCTTGCTCGTTTCTGTCGTTGTTGGCTCCGGCGACGGCGTTGTTCGTTTGACGGGAAAACTTTTGGGAGATGCTTTCAAATTGATGGACAATACAGTTAGATATACGGTAAATTAACAACTGCTGTTTTGTGACAGACAGAATAGATGATGAGTGGGAGGTATTCATGATGTAAACCTTGAAACAAAGAAATGAAGCTGTAAGTTGTACCTGC
>JAHZMW010003801.1:0-18563 GCA_027743745.1 Alloscopus bannaensis
TATTATTAGTTAAGATTTTTAAATTTACTGTGTCTCACATGGAAGAACATGGTTATTATACTGTGAATGAATGAAGACACTTGAATAAAGTCAATCAATCAATCAATCAACATTGGAACTGAAGTTTCCAATGGTGTCTTGTACCAAACTTAGAGTACTAGCTAAGATCTATTTTTATCCAACATCTAACGAAAGTCGGAACCATGTTCTGAAAAAACTCGTACGCTGTAATAATGAGTAAGTGGAGGAGGGAGAGGATGTGTGGGATCTACTCTCGTTTCATTAAATATTTGTGGTCATGACTTACAAACTTTTAGCGATTTGTTGTGGTTACTGTGAACATGCACGTCTCCTTACTTTCACTTACTTTCTCTCTTTTTCTCTGATGTCGGTTGAGAGCACTAGTGAATATGCTTTCTCAGACGATGCTCATTTGCTTCTTGATGCATTTTCCACCAACAAAAAGTCAGTGGCAGCATGGCAAAAAGCTGAAAAATCTCCCTCCCCGTCATCACCAAAGTCGAAGCAACAATATACAATATGTCGTATTAGGTCGTTAAACAGAAAAGGCCCACTGCAGACGGCAGTCGGACATTGAGCTCCGTTGGATATAAATAACATCATCATCAGTTTTTTTTGTTCAAATAAATAAGTATAAAGTCCATACAATAAAATATTGCCTTTCAATCCTTTCTCTTCAGCATGCGCGGTGGTTGTCATGTAAAAAACTGTACACTTTCCCTGTCATTGTCGTCATGTCGTCAAAGCTGATTGACGACTCACTGTGAGAAAAAGTGAAAGCATTATAGACATTTCCTCTGTCACAGGACTCAGCTCAAAAACCTTCATATTTGTTTGGACTCGCATGCCGGCGACTAGTTGTTTGACGTGAATCTTATTTTTGAAATAATATGCTCAAAGGAGTCAATCCAATCAAGACTCGAGAATCACTTCATATCCTATTGAAGATGAGTCTATTCAAATCATAAATTAAACCCGGTATTCAATTTTTCTCCTGTCTCCTCGCAAAATTTAGAGCCAGAGCCAACTTTGTACTTCTCAAAATTCATTTTCTTACAGAAGTGTATATAGTTCTCATAGTCTAATGCATATTATGTGGCATGATTTTTTGGCCTTTACCCTTCCTCCGGAGACGGGAGAATGGGCCTGGCCAATTCGTAAACAAATTTGAAGTTGATTTAGTGGGTGATATATTCACGAATGGAAATATACATACATTTGAGGAGCCTGATCTCGAAGAAAGTTCCACACAGAAGCAGGAGTCGAGAAAAAAAATGAGCTCCTTCAGAGTCTTGTGACTCTCTGAGCTAAAGTTGCACATATAAAGATTCATTACGTCAGGGGCAAAATGAGAAACTTCACGTGAAACAGTAGTAGTTTAGTGCAAAAAACACGAAAAACACATATTCAATCTTCCGTCCGCACTTTCTCTACTTCACTAAATCAAATAAAACTAATGAAAGGGTCGCAACAGACAGAGGGAATAGAGAAAGTGAAAAAGAGACGGTTGGACAAAACTCCAAGTAATGAATACCATTTCATGATGAAAGCATGTAATAAAAGGTAATGAACGCAAAAGACTGGCAATTGACAAGGGTGCTACACCTTTTAATAATATTTAACCAGTCCATTTTGTTTGTGTGTGTGTGAGAGCGCTTTAAGTAGTTTTATCCTTAATTAATAGAAAATTCAAAGAGAAGGACATGTAGAAGTAGAGGATTAACTTTGGACTTACCCCAATGACAGAACGGGTAAAACCACACGAGGACAACACTCAGCAGGCTGTGTGTGAGTGTCACGACGATGGCCATCACAATCGGATGTAGACAAATGTAGATATATCAACTACATACATGTATATACCTACGTGGATGTACTACATATAAAAATATATACACCGAGATATTATTTTTTCTTCTCTGTGACAAAAAGAAAGCTGTTGGGAGGTTCTTTGCAAAAAAAAACTTGGGTTAGTTGAGTCAGATAATGCATGCTTGTGGCAAAAGACTTCGTATCTCTCAAAATCTCCACCATTTCTATTCATAACTGTACAACAAACAAGTCGGGATTTTATGGAGCTGGAGAGGAGGAAACACGTTTCCTGTCATTTCACAAGGACGAGATTACAAGCGTGCTAACCGAAATAAAAGGATTTCTCCAGAGTTGTCGCCATCATCATTAGGCCTTGATAAAAAGTTTATTTAAAACGTGGTCTTTGTGTCACCGTCAAACGCTGGTCATTACAAAATGAGATTATTATGTCATTTCCACAAATATAATATGGACTATTTATACTAGGTAACATCAGTTTGAACATAATGATCATGACACACTGGAGAAGTAGCGAAATCCTAGGGAAGAGACTTGATTCAAAAATCTCTCTACACTCCCAGCATCATTGTGTCTCCGCCGATGATTATTGAATTTTTCTCTTGTCGACTAAAAGACTTTTGAAGGAACAAAGGAGTTTTGTTGGGGAAATGACTCCGCACGAAAAGTTTATTACCGTCAGCGGAAAGTAAAGGAGCGTGAATTGTGTGGGTCGTCGTGAGTACTTCTGTTCTGAGTGCTTGAATGCGTGATGTTCAGCGGCGACAAGGATATATAAGGACTCGTCGTGTGGAAAGCCATAAAACGGTGACGAAGAACAGAGAGGGACAGAGCAAGAGGAAAATGCACAGTTTTCCCAGTTTACACATACACACGATATTTATCGCTGAGAAAGTTGGGTAGAGAAAGTACTCTAAATTCTAAGCAACAGAAGCAGGTAGCTTAAGCAGGTCTAAATTTTTGTACAATGCCAAACCAGTAGAGAGATATAATATGAAAGTAAAAATAGTGTTGCTGAGTAAAAGGATTCGATGCTCGAAGAGAGAAGCCAGCAGGAGAACACGTCCTTTCTCTTTTTTTTTTACTTTTGAGAACTCTGACGAATTCCTGTCTCATATCATCATCTCATGTACACACACAAATGAGATGCCTATAAAAGTGTGGAAGTATGTAGTTTGATATTTTGTTCAGTGAGCCTACATTACATGACATCATGTAAACGAGAGGACGTACACACTCGTTCGAACCTGCGGCTAAAAGGGAAAAAAGAAGAGCATGGCCTGTTTGCATCCTGTTGTCGTGGATGTGTATCCTCTGATTTTCTGAATACATTTAGCGTAGCCAAATATTATTAGACAGTAATCCCATCTCGCAAGAAAGGTCAGAAGAGGAGAGATAGAAAGAGAGAATGACGCACAAACAGAGAAAGTTGACAGTAGGGAAAGCGAAGACGAGCTCGTGTACGAGACTGTAGAGTAAGAAAGGTGGTAGGTTTAGCTCTCATATTTTGACCTCATCACTGTGACACACACTTGAGACGAGTTGTCGTCGCTGATATCACATATATGACAATGAGACTGTTTACCTATGTTATCGAGAAGGAAAGGATAAAAACAAAGCTCTACAGTGAAAATGCTTCTCACTCACTCGTCAGCAAAAGTGAGCACTTCTCTCGTCCTGCCGTTTTGATGACACATTTGCGAGGAGGTCGACAGGCGTTTTTAGTCAAATTGGATTTCCTACTCTGCAAATGGACAGTCTTCCAACAATGGCGAATAGTACTGCCATTTCAAAGGCATTTCATACACTTTCTACAAAAGCACATAAAATAATGTATGTATTTTCTTTGCTTTCTAGTGGGGTACTCTATGTGGCGTTTGTTTTGCTGAAATGTTTTAAATTGGTTATTTCCCACTTGCGTCCTAACGGTGAGGCGGAAGGAATGCTTGAAAGTAGCAGAGCTTCAAGTTTTTTTGTAGAAAATGTGCTCCCATGTTACCAGCATACAACCGCTCTAGTGGATGTGTCCTGTAATTGGTCGTGTTCGGAGATCGGCATGATTGTGGTTTCTTCCTCCACAATTACAACCATTACGAGACAATGAGTTGAGTGGGAAATACAATTCCAAGTTTATGACGTGGTGCTGCAAACACTTTCACTCTTATCAAAAATGTACACTGAAAAAAGTCTGTTTTAAGAGGGAATTATGCAAAGTAGTCAGGACATGTTATTCGTTGACATAAGGACATTACTTTCCGTTTTGCATGCTTCGTTAACGTCTCAAATTGTCTTGATATCCATACCAATCAACTTGTCTTGAAAGTAACCTGTATATACGATTGTGGAGGGCTGTGTGAAATGTACGAAAAAAAGTTGTTATTAAATCGTATCGAAGGAAAAAAAGATATGGGAGAAAGTAGGAAGCAAACTAGAATGTTACGGATCTGTTAGTTAGCTTGCATTGCACAGCCTGCTGCTGTGTTCGTGCCACAACAAAGTGAGCAGCATATATTATAGTGTGCCACTTTTTCGCTTTTCCTTGCTGAGTTGGTAGGAACAGGACGAGTATCAATGTGGTTACTACTACAGGTGGTGGAAAATGTGGTTTTCGTTCTCTGTTAGAATCACAAAATTCAGCACGACTCCAATAACACGTTAGTTTCTCGTGCTAAACTCGTGGTGCAACTGCGGACGCCAGGAACATTTTGAGAATTTCTAAGATGAAAATCTCCATGTCTAGGCCCTTAACCAGAATGCCAAGTTCTTGGTTCTACTTGTGCCGACGGATTCTTTGTAAGTTGTCTGCCTTTTCGTTTGCCGTTAATAAACAAAAACCGTACAAGATGTAACTGAACGCAAACTATGGAGAAGACGGCTTAGGTCTAAAAATCTATATGGGGAAAATTCGGGTGACATGCTTGCAGTACTGTAGAATAAAGAGGAGCCTTTTTTAGATGTTGACTGCTTGCAAATTTTTAACTTTTACTACTAATTGTAAGTAAATACTACTGCTACCTCCGGTTTTGTTTCACAGGGGCATCATGAGACATTAGACCTTTCCTGGTATCCACAATGACGCAATACCAACACTAATTGTATGAGTTAGTTTACAATTACTTACGATTAAATACCAGAGTTATGACTAGACGGTGGTGGATTTTGTTTGCATGCAGAGCATTACAAATATACAATAATAGAAAACTCATAAATGTTTAGCTGCTGCAATGTAACCATTTTATTGCAACAAATTCATATACGAGAAGGGCGTACAAACTTTTGTCAGTAAAATCACTGTTACGCAACAAATTCATAAGGAACAGGCTGCAGCAAGACTGGCTCGTTACCCTTGGTTGTTACAAAGTGGGCTGGTCGTGGCTGAGCAGGCTAAAACAGAAAAATAAAACATGTGGTCTTCATTTTCTTGTACGTGCTTCTTTTCATAGTATTATTGTGCATTTAACTAGATTTTATTTTATTTTCAGCAGTTATTTCAACCACCGCCTTCACATAATTCAGCAAGTTCACTGGTTAAAAGGCCCCACAACTAATCAACCGGTTGTGGGGGCTACCACCTTCGTAAATTACTCGACGACGACGTTCAAACTGTCTCACTACTTTATATTATATTATTATAAATATCGTAGTCTTACCTGACGTTTGCAAACTACTCGAAGCTTCTTCTGCTTTGCCTCTCTCTTCAAGGTCTCATTCTGCTTAACACGGTCCAAAAAGTCAATGCGGCATTTGCTGTGACTGACGTGTTCCACTCGGACATTGATTCTGAAAATAATTGCAAATTTTAAGTACACAATGAACATACTGAAAACTAAAAGCATTTCTATATATATTTATATTTATATCTACCAATATTTACTACCAATTTATGTACACACTACAACTTTACATCTTCAATATTACATCTCATCAATATACTACCAATTTACCTTTTTGGGAGGATTTTGCCACGAACACGCTTGTTCACGATGACACCCAGGGCACGCTTAGTGACATTGTAAACTCTCCCAGTCTTCCCGTGGTAAAACCGGTACGGCATGCCAACTTGAACCGCTCCATTTCCCTGTAAATCACAAAAACAAAGCATGTATTGTACCGCAATCAAATCCTCTGCCGACGGACAAAATGCTCGCAACATTGAAATTCCGTTGGGATCAACACTGAGCAAGCGTTTCCGTCTCACCTTGATGTCGACAATGTCACCAACTTTATACACGGTCATGTACGTCCCCAAAGGGATCGTACCCCGCTTCTTGAAGGGCCGAGAGAACGTGTCCCTCGTTCCTCTACGCAAACCCTTTGGATTCGTCATGATTCCTATGGATTCCGACTTCAACAATCAACAATGTAGAAACTGCAAAAAAACGTCCAGATTACTAATAATAAACAGCAAACTAGCATAATTTGTCTCACCAACCGGCTTCACTCACTCACAAATTATAAAACAGAGAACACCACTAAATCCCTCACCTTCTCAAAGATTAGCCAAGCACTGCTCACAATTAGTTTTTAAACAGTGGCTTACCTTCAAAATAGCAGCAGCAGTTGAGGTGCAAAGATCTTCACTTCCTCAAGCAACACTATAAATTGTGAGAGAACAACGTGCCTCCTCTCATATTTTGCCTTCCCTTTTGAACAAGTTCGCAGCTCCTGATGTCTGTCTTAGATTGCACTCATATCCATGCCGGCTACGCTTTTCTCCAACCAACCCACAACCAACCACTCGGAATCACGTTCATCATTGAAAAGTAGCAGTGTGGAGGCCTCACACCGGTATGAAAATAAAGGGTAACAATTGTAGAACGACGGACAAACAGAGCAGTGACATCAAGACGGATGAATGTTGATGACAAGTTATCCCGGTGCTCACTACATCGATGTGGTGAGCAGAGTGAATGAAGAGCGGCCAAAACATTGGATTTTTCGTGAGAGTGAGATGTGGTTCTGTCAGCTGTTGTCAGATGGAGCAAGCGTTTTCAATGTTGAAGGCGAGATGCAAAAAAAATATTTAAAAAAAAATCAGTTTACTTGGAGTAGGCCGAGTCTCTTACTCTCTCGTACAGTCTCTCTCTCTCTCTCGCCTTCTGATAATTCAATGAAGATTTGAGAATTTTGCTTGGAAAAAGTGAAATCGAGAGGAAGACTACGTGATAGTATGTGCTGAAGTGAAGCAGGCAAAACGTAGTACGATACACGAAAACAAATTGAGTGTGTGCGACAGTGCGGTGGTTGTATATAACGGAAAAGCCAGAGAAAATCCCATTAGAGAGAATGGAAAGTTTGAGCTTTTTTACAACTTTTCTTTGACTTGATCCTTTTCCACATTCTCGAGTGAAAGGAGAGAGAAAACATTGAGAACATGGTAAAGACAAAAATTGGGCTACGCTCAGCTTCCTTTATCGTGGTGGCCGCTTGTTTGTGTGCTTATCACTAGACTCTTATCCGCGCTTTTGAGAAGATTTTAGTCAACGGCATTGCATTTGTTGCGGTGGAGAGATTAAGATTTTTAGTTGCCTTCTCCTTGTTCGTGTTGTGAAACTGTCAAATCGCGTTGTTGTTGTGTTGTCAAATGTGTGGACTCCTCTTGTTTGTCAACTTGTAGCGGAAAGTTGCTGCTGACGGAGACTAAAATGGCAGTCTGGTAAGACCTGATCCGTCACCTGTACAAGTGACAGGAGAGCAGAGGTCATCTTGTCAGCGACGGACTATGTGAGTCAATCACTAGACACCAGAGAATAGGGTGGAGTTTCATCGTGGGTGGTTATCAATCATTTGCCTGACAGAGAGTGTGGACTATCTACTTTTGGAATTTAGCTCGACAGTCAAGACTGCGTTTTTTTTTCTAAAAGTCTGGTGGCTATTGACGATTAACTCTGAGGGTCGATCGATTGGGCGGAGGTTGGTGTGATGTCACCAGTTGAAGAGTGGACAATTTATGCCGGAGATTGAGAGGAGAGAACGTGTGTAAATACAGAGTTTTGTGTAGGTGTGTGCGACTTGAACGTCGTCGATGTTGTTGTTTGTTGATGTTGTTGTGGAGTGAGTGATGAGTGCTCCTTGTTGTTGACCTGACTGGGATAATCAAAGAGTAGTGGTGATTTCCCAGTCACTCTCTTTCATTTAGTCAGAGAACAGATCATGGTAAATGCATGATGTATTGTGTAAGCTTTCCTCTCTTAAACTTAACCTTCTCAATAATAATAATTGTGTCGTGAGTCGTCACGAGTTTAGAGTGAGCTAATTGTGGGGAATGGCTTGATTTGATTTTTTGTTCGTAGGGAACGAACGCGTCGCAGTTGGAGAAGGAAATTGGGCTCGAGTTCCCGAACAATGAGAGGTTTTTTGGGTTGGCCAATGTGAGCTCTTACGTTCTTCTAAATAATGAATAATATTTATGAAAAATACTCGGTGGCTTTTGTCAGGACCTCAATTACAGAGGAATATTATGTACACGGATATATCAGTTATATTTATTTGTCCGTTGCTGATTTGGTGATATTCATACCCAAGTAGAATCTTGATGTATTGGCATTGAATATTTTGTTGTGCATTTTAGGTGAGTAGCAAGGACGAAGACTTTCTTGACCTTCAAGTAGATATTGATCAAAATACAAGCATTACTCATTGCTTGAGGTGCTTCAGCAATATGGAAATGCTGTGTGGAGATAACAAATTTAAATGCGACAACTGCTGTAGTTATCAAGAAGCGCAGGTACAATCGACAAGCAAAATTATTTTCAGCAGGCAATCAATGTTACTACTGTTATTTTATTTTACTAAAACAACCCTTGTGTGCTTTTTCATTTTTACAGAAACGGATGCGTGTTAAGAAGTTACCTGTAATTTTAGCACTACACTTAAAACGATTTAAGTATGTTGAACAATATAACAGGCATATTAAAGTGTCACATCGGGTTGTCTTCCCTTTGGAGCTTCGTCTGTTTAATACGGTAGTAAAATTGTTTTGAAAACAAAAAAAAACTGTACATACCTTATGTGTATCAGTTTATGAATGACGGAAGCTAACGCAGTTTCATCTGTATGTTTTTTCAGTCTGATGATGCAGTGAACCCAGACAGATTGTATGATTTGGTAGCTGTTGTGATTCATTGTGGTTCTGGTCCCAATCGTGGCCATTATATTAGTATCGTTAAAAGTCACGGTTTTTGGCTACTGTTTGATGATGATATGGTCGATGTACGTTTCTATTATTTATATATGTATTTCAAAGTCTCGCAAACCCTTAAGTTTTTTTTTCAAAATGCAAAACAGTGTGTGTTTTTGTATTTACAGAAAATTGATGCATCGGCAATTGAAGACTTTTATGGACTAACGTCAAATGTGCAGAAGTCATCGGAAACAGGATACATTCTTTTTTACCAATCCAAAGATTACAGTACATGATAACTAAATGATAACTCGTATATTTTCGTACTTCTAATAACGTACACCACTATCATTTTATCGTCCGCGGCTCGCACCAGTAATCGGTATTGTCGCCTGCCGCTCTCAAACCCTCTCTGCTGGATAGATTTCAGTAGGTGAATTTTTGACTGCTTTAGTTTAAAGTAGGGCTAGTATTCAATCGCTCAATCTACTCAGCATCGCGTTGGGTTGAATGTAGAGAGTATAGTGCCTCTTGTATTTATTTGAATACGATATTTATTTCAAATTGCGAAAGAATTGTTTTAAAATTCTATCCTGACTTTTTTTTAAACTGATGTCCGGGAGTGACTTTTGTGAACGGGCATTTTATTAGCATGTAAACCGGTATGACTTCATGTAGATCATGACTGAAATAGAAACAAGTCACTCCGCATTCCGTACTCTTAAGATTTTCTTTCGTTATGTGCGTATGATTAATTCCATTTTTGGATTAGGTAACTACACTTGGATAAGTTGTCTCTTCAGTTTCGTAATTGTGTGTCGCATTTACCAATGATAGTTAGATTTGCTTGACATTATACCAGTAGCGTTAAAATATGTCTATAATAAATTGAGTTTACCACTAGAAAGTCTTATATATCGAGGTTATCCAGTCTACCAGAATGTCTAAATTAAAATCCAATGTCGTTATGCTATTCCATGCATGTTGTATGTAGTAGCTGAATTATACAATTTACGATGAACTAAATAAAAACTACCGCCGATAAAAAAAGCGAACTGGTTCTGTTAATTTTGTCATAATTGCAAGAATCGAATGACAAGTCGAGCTCCAAATAACTTGGGGGAGAACTGCCAAGAATTAACTTCCAAAAAATCATATGCAAATTTTATTACCAGTAATAGCAATGGAATCAAATATATAAATCAGTTTTTCGTAAACTCCACATACATTCATCACTCGTTTTCTTATAAATGAGCTTTAAATTACCTAGTTTTACATTTTGGTGGTAGTGTATTCGTCAGGGAAACTAAATTGATGGCTACCTCTAGATACCACATTCGGCAAGTGACCAGCGTTCGGAATAACGTTCCACGATAGCGTTAAAGTGACATTCTTGTTACCCCTGCAACCACAAGAAAATAAATAACCATTTAGTTCTTTCAAAAAAATACAAAAACATACTGAAAAAACATACAACCATGAACATGTATAATACCTGAGCCCATTGCCATCGTCCCAAAAGTAGTACTTTGGACGAATGTTCTTGTGGTCGAGGAGAGCATTTTCGCCACGTTGAATGATCTTATCCCAGATGACTACTTGGTTTAACTTATTGTTAGGTGTCTCGTACTCGGCAGTAAGGTAAAGGAATAGTTGCTTCACATTCCAGTTGAAGAGTGGTCGGAGGTCAGCCTTCAAGTCGAAGATCATGAACCCCATGTCATTCTTCTCTCTGGATGCACTGTAGTCTGGCACATTTCGCCTGGAAACAAGTCAAACAAACAGCAATTCATTAATGAGCAAACCGGCAACAACACTCGGCATATTATTTAGCTGACGATTGTTGTTCCTCGGACAACTCGGTCATCGGCAGTGCAACCATATTGTGACCAGTTCGCTGGAGCTCTAACTCTGGAGCTAATCTATGAAATGCTTACACAAGGACTGTGACGGTGTTGATCGTCGTGTCAGCAGTGTAGTCACGGAAGGCAGTGGTCACAAAGCAGGCGAAAGTGAGGCCAGCGAGGACACTGACGGTGTACGCCGCTAAAGCGTGACTTCTAGTGAATGCGCTGTGCATTGTCTTAAAATTTTTAATTAGTTAATAATACTCTCAAGCACTGCTCTGTGAACCTAATCAAACAAACGTTTACCACTTTTTGTCAACTAAACAGAAAAACTAAGGGTCGAGATACTTTAACTACTCCAGCAACCAAGTTTGCCGTGCGAATGTGGGAATTTTGGGTGAAAATTGTTTCGTTTTATTTTTCGACAAGAGAACCAGCAGGACTGGCTGCTTATCGGCTTCCCTATTGTTGTCCGTGCACCACAAGATTTTCTCTGAGCAGATTGTCGGCAAAGACACAGCACAGAGTTGTCTATATTACTTCTTCAACTTGTTAGAAAAGGACTGGCAACACTGAACCAGAGAGAGAGAGAGAGAGGAAATACTTTTGTGTATCTTGTAGTTTTCTCTGTATTGCTGTCGTGTCAACTGGATTTTGAAGTTTGTGGTTTCCTCTAGTCTGCATCAATAAACCCTCCTTGAGTCTCGTTGTACCCCAGGGATCAACATAGATTTACCCTTCAGCAGCAAGCAGGGTGGATGTTATGCTGTGTCCGATGCCTATTTGATTGACGCATTGTTGTAGGTGTGATTGGTATGCATGAATTTGTATTTTGCACAGATTTTCGTGGAGTTTTCCAAGATTTTTTTTGGCAATTAGCAAGCAAATTCGGATGGATTCTCGTTGTGCGAAAAGTAAAGCTGTTTTTACTTTCACTCACTTCTTTGTCATAGAACATAAACGACGCTTGGTGTGTAATAATACAATCATAAATATTACTCTGATGAGTCAACAATGATATATTATGTATTATATAATATACTAAAAACTATAATTATTTTATACTTTCAACTGGTGGTGCCATGTTTCTCCTTTGTACACACACGCACATCATACATCTTACATGGAAACCATTTTTTAGAGATGTCATAATTATGGTAAACCGTGAGAAAGATGTTTGTGAACATGTGTGTCTCTGCAAGTGAAATGTGACGCACTACACTTGTTGTAACGATTCAAAATACTGGCATAAATTGACAACAAAATGTAATACAATCCAAATATTACTAAAAGTGTTACAAGAATTGGCTCAGTAGAGACAGAGAGAAAGGTGGAGAACAAAACGGACATTCTTTCGCAGGACGTCGAGTTCTTAACGAGTATAATACATAGGAATGAGCAGCATAATAATAATAATATAATTAAGAATAATAATATAACGGCATGCAATGGCGATAATAATGCTGACAATACAGAATCAATGAAGACAATACATTTGTTTGTGTACACGGAAAATTGTACGAAATTCTTCCTCTTCCCGAAAAGTTATTTTCATACTAACGATAATGGTACTTGACTGTGTGGTGCGTGTATCATAAATTTCCGTTTTCTTCCGCAATATTTTTGACGGTGGTGGTGATTATAAGGAATACAGAGTATACTGAGGAGTACAGTAATTAAAAGTGATATATATATATAAGTATGTATAAATATTATGCTTTCTATACAGATTTAGTTCACCACATATATCCAATACGTGGCTGTACCGTATACACGCGATATTATAAACACATTATGACAATTTTACATGCGCTTTCTCTGCTGCACTGGTTGTTGCCTCTTTAAAAAACGCTATATATTTTTTAGTCCGTGCGTATGTGTGTGGCAATGCTTGTGGTATGTTGTGTTCATGTCACGTAATGCAGAGTTTCTGCTCTATAATACACTATAATTAGTTAATATTTGGTATGAAGGTACTATGTTGGAGATTTCCAAGTGACAAAACTTTCTCCCTCTCTCCGTACTTGTGTGCTTTGACATATACCTACCCTCTCGGATAATATAATATTGTGTAAACTGTGCCAATCATCCTGAATATATCCAGTAGATTTCAGGAAGGTTCGTACAAAACCTCTGGACTTATTACTCCTTTTTTGTGTAAACATGCTATAAATTACAGTACGATTATATTAGCTAATTAAGTACTTGGTTACATGTTGCTACTCCTCACTTTTTGTATTTTGTTTATAAATGTAAACTTTTAGTGTAGTTGCTGGGCGTCTGTAAGTGTGAATGCGGCTTTCTTACTTCGCTATGAGCATGACTTTAGAGACGCATTCAATGCTCCCCATTTCGCTCCTTGATTATCATACCGTGAATACAATTATTACTCACTATATACTCAGTACTGTCTCTGTGCACCATATTACAGTATAAACGGACCCATTTTGCACTGTCTGGAAAAAAGGTCAGACGCTTTCTCTTACATATTATACGTACTATACAACTTATCTAATTCTCTGATGGTGAGTGGTCCTGAAGATAGTAAATGGACTTTTTTTTTAAAAAAAGTTTCCCGTAGCTATATAGTTAGTGTACAAAGATATTTTTATATTTGCATCTGTTCATCACGTTACGTTGGGTAGTTGTGGCAGATTTTCCTCACGACTGTCGGCTAATAAAAAAGAATGGTACCTAATCTAATACAAACAAACATAAACATGCATACGTAAGAACATAATATTATACAATGTAGTATTGACTTTGACTCACTATTGTTATTGTTAAGTTCATTACTTGTTTGATATTGTTATGTCTGTTACACGTGACGCTAGATCGAATTGATACACTTGATAAAGATAAGTAAAAACATGCGAATATCTCAGTGATACTGATGATGCAGATCTGGTCTTCTACACAGTCGTTAGTTGTCCTTTGAGTTCTTTGAGCTCCTTGTTGACAACGTAGAAATGATATTTGTTGCCAAAGAGGCCCCAGATGACGGCCACGTTCTCCACGAGAATGTTGAAAGGGATGGTGAGGAGGGCTCCAATAATGAAGAAGATAAGTCTTCCGACACCCATTCGATGCAGAGAAAAGGACTTGATCACGCCGAAGATGTACATGTAAATGTTCATGGCGCCAATGAAGGCACACAGAAAGTCGACTAGTGGAGGGCATGGTATTGGGGCCATTTTCGCCAACACGAGGTTGGAAGTGCTCAGAGGAAGTGTGACCCACGAGTACAGAGAAATCGCTAGTAGGATCTTGGTTCTCCAAGCAAGAGTCTTCGAGTGGACCACCAAGTAGATGCCCTGTGCAAATATTTACAGTATTTAAGGCGCTAGGTCATACACTATACTGACAGATACTGAAAATCACGTAGAAATGCATAACTGTTAACTCGTCAAGTAATATTAATATTTTGTACTCCGAACCTGCATCCATCGTTTCCGCTGCTGAAGGAAGTCCCAAATGGTGAAGGGCGATTTCTCCCACATTTCACCTTCAATGAAATTGAAACTGTAACCCTCTGAGAACGCTTTCATTCCAAAGAAGCAGTCCTCTGCCACTGATCCATCCGGTCCGTTATCAAACGTTACTTTTCGCTCTGCTGCTGCCTATTCACATTACCATAAACCAAGAAATTCAGTATCGTAACATTCGTAACACTACTGCGCAGCCAATACCAATATTCAACAACTGATACACATGCACTGCACACATGTACACGATTCAATAATAATGGCATTCATACAAACCTGAGTCACTACATAAGATCCTTTCCATGAGAAGTATGGTTTGTGAAACAAGTAAAACTGAGCTCGTAATTTTCCCATGTCATCCGAAACTCGGAAGCTGTCGGCCAATGTAGTCCACCAGTTTACCACCTGTACGTAGCAACCACTCATTGCACTAAACACAAAACTATTGACACAAGAAATCATGAGAAAGGTTGTCTTTTGTGTTACCTGATCATTGGCGTACGTGATAACCCCTTGCCCAAACTGATGCTTGCCATTGTTAACGAAATTGAGAATTCCTCGAATCGCATTGTCTGTGAGAATGGTTTCTTCATCCAGATGAACAATCCAGTCCTGATCAGACGTGATATTGACATCAGGTTCGAGACAATACTGGAGAGCCCTGGCTTTGAAGAGAGCTCCCGTCTTAGTTTGGTAGCTTGGAGGTACCACAGTTTCCGTGACGCGAGTGTACTCGGACAATCCTGGAATCATTCGATCCGTGGCCACCTGAATAATAAAGTTTTCCAGTCCAACGTCCAAGCAGAGATTCATGTTGCGTGTGACATTCTTCTTGACAAGGTCAGGGTAATCTCCTCGTGTCACTACACGGATGCAGATGAATGGGGTCAACAACGGCGAACTTTTCAGTATGACTTTGTCTGGAAATGCGTTGAACAGTATCAATCCCAAGAAGTTGAAGAGGACTTGAGGAAGGGCAAGGAATGTCAGTATTCGCAAGAGGTACAGGAGTAAGGTCAAAGGAATTCCGTAATCAGACCACGGGTCTAGCTGATCCATCCTAATTCTGTCTACTTCATTCAGCCACAGTCCTCCCGCAATCCACTCAAAGAGGAGAACGATTACGATGAGGAGGCAACAGTGAAGCAAATGCTTTGTCCTGCTCGAGACCATCTTGACTGTCGTCTGAGGAGGTTGTTGGTTTCTTACGAGGTATAGTCTTCACTTGGGAAACCCACTGTTGGTTCAGCTACGTAGCAAAAAAGGCTGGAGCAGCAATGAAGTCGACACCTTCACTCTCTGAATCTCCAACCGTCTAACCAATCAGAGTACAAGTGCTAAATCTTTGAACTGTGGAAAAAATCAAAATCAAAACTGTCATAATCCTAAAAAAATCCCTTTCTTACCATATTAAATAATAATGTGAACTATGGCAAACAAAATGGTGAGCGGTTACGCCAACGTTACCTTTTTAAACTGCTGGCAAAATCTGTCACTAATGAGACCAAAAAGTAGACTTGCTGACAAACAGCCGATAACGTCACTGACAACTAATATTATGCCTTAATTACTTTAATTACTCACGCCCTACTCTAATAATTATGTTTACAATTATCTGGACAGTCTCACGGTCAAACTCGACGCTAAGTTAACAGTAATGGAAACAAGATCTCTGCAATACGTCGTACAAGTTTAACTACTGATATTACAAAATCTCTCCCGTATTTACAATAATCAATTGTAACGACGACTGAATTGTAGTGGGATACAAAGGGATAAAAATCAATTTTGTCAACAATAGTTACAGGAGTTAAGAAAAAGGAGTTATGATTGACAACTAGAGATACAGATAATGTCACAAAATTCGTCGTCCCATTATTGCGCTACTGCCAAGAAATTGTCGATTCTCGCTTTGCTACAGAGTTACAAAAACAACTGAGTCGCTACTATTGAATTCCCTGCCTTTTGTATATCCTATTGCTGCACTTTACATTGTAATGGCAATCATGGTGATTATTGCCGTTGGCCTAACGGTCCATTAGAAATATGCTCATAACGGCTACAAAATTAGGTCCACTACCAGGACTGGTCCTTTTCGTATCCAATTGTTCAATGTAATTCCCAGATACTATTCTTACAACTATATTTAGTATAAACCAAACGAGACTTTCAAAAACTAGTCATTAAATCACAAAAAAAATCATGGAGAGTCAGGAAAAAAAAAGTTACAGCTCTTTGTTACTTAAAGGTTGTCAAAGTCTGTCGAATTGTTACTTGAAATAGGTCAAAAGGACGAAGGCCAAATCCACTGAGAACATTTTTTCGGGTGCTCGTCGTGTGTACACAAAACAAGATTTTTATCAGAACCAATGCATTTTTTTAGGTAGTCAACACGAGATACATAAAAGGAACAGTCCAGCAATAAAAAAAACAAGGATACTAAACTCAAGTACAATCTGTCTAAGTGTGATGATGCGATGATGGTTGGCTGTTGGTGGCGGTGGGTGTGGTCCTCTCGAAGCCGGGCGTACTTCCGAACCCTCCAAAAAAACTAGACTTTAAAAGGAGACGACAACTCCCCTCCGATGAGTGGGACAGGTTCTCCAGGCGTCGAGGTGTCACACCCAAGAAACAGATTCAGAAAAGAAACAGAAGAAACTCACACGTCGACAAAAGGTCGTCGGCGATTTGGAGAAGTCTGGACGATACACTGGAGGAAAAGAAAGGGTCGGTTCTCTCTCCAATTCCAGGTTGCGTGTGGTGTAGTAAAGAACAGAGTTGTCAATAATACTACAACCACTATATTCTACTCGACGCAAAGTAGTTCCACACCTCCTCCTCCTTGTCCAGAAAAAGAGGAATACTAAAAAAGGAAAACAGAGAGAACCACACTATTTACTTTTTCATGGAGAAAGAAAGCAGTACAAGCTTCCTCTCGTGAAATGCCAATGTTTTTTGTGTTCTACACTTACTGCCAAAAACCCGACTAAAAACTCTACTGTTCCTTCCGCTCCTCCGAATTTAATTTCCCCTTTATTGCGAATGTAGAGGAAAGGCGAGAAGAAATACTGGAGAAGGGTTTGGACAAAAAACAAGAAGTAAAGTCTCTGTGTGTGAGAGCTCCGAAACCGCTGCAGAAGGAGTGTAGTCTGAAACAGCCAGAGCAAGGACATCACAAAAAATCTCTCAATAGGGCATTATGTAGTGGTAATGTGTATGTATTTACACACAAAACACCAGGCAGGCTTTCAAGCATGGATGCTTTTGCATGGGTGGATGTAGTGAGGTCCCCGAGTCTCGTTATAATGGCTCCTCTTTCAACGGCTCAGTAGTCGTGTGAAATTTGCATGGGATTTTCGGCGAGATGATGATGGTTGTCGAATATCACCGTTGTCCAGTGGAGCTGCATTATTTGGGAAGTTAATGAAATACAATGGACAATGCTGGACGAACCTGTTGAGATGAAGATGACTAATGGTGGGGGCGAAGAACAGGAATATTTTTGGAATACCGAGTCAATTCCATGGAACGTGCGGTATGAGTTTTGATGACTAATGTCTAGCTAAATTTAATGTAACAGAGATGAGGGCAGCTTGTGGTATTTGCAGAGCTTAATGTAATGATTCATAAATGTTTGCCGACAAGGATAAAAGGAGGATGGAAATACATACGTGAGAATATTTATGTGGGGTAGATGCGCATGCAGTGTGAAGTACTGCTACAACGTCAATTCTGAACTTGATATAAAAGCGTCATTCACTTCTGTTCAGGGGAGTGAGTGCATCCAGAGGAGAGTGCTCAGTTTACATCGTAGAGTAAGCGTTTTCGTCATCAGATTTGTGGTGGCTTGACTACGTTAGATTGAGGCAGAAAACTGGCGTATTATGTCGAAATCTTGCAAAATACATAGTAGCATGCTTCTCAGTTCTATCACTGGGGATATGAATGAATGAAAGCGGAAATAAAGAGGATGTGTTGAGGTTTTTCGTGCAAACGTTTTGGTCTATATATTTAACAAAGACAGGGTGCATAACAGCAGAAGGCATCTTGCACTTACAACGCTTTCTTTGCTGGAGCTGTGTGCAGCTCATCGTTTCCGTGTATGCCGTTGGGCTCAGTGGGCTCTGATGACAAGAAATATTTTAATTTGGTTTTCCTGATTTGACAATTTTTGTGCGGCGTTGCATTGCAAGCGCTTCTGCTCAATGTTCTGACACGCGAGACCTTAAATTCTTGAAACGGGTGAAGACCTTTAGT
>JAHZMW010003802.1:0-23179 GCA_027743745.1 Alloscopus bannaensis
TCCACCTCCACCACCTCCTCCAGAACCCCAACTTTTGGAGTTGTCATGCGAACTGCTGTTACTCCCGCTTGACGTCGTCTCAGATAGTTTTTTCATAGTTCGTATCAGCTCCAGGACTCGAATTCCCATTTGGAGAGAAAATTTCGAGAATGGGGTCATTGACCTGTTGGTGTCACTCGGTAACTTCCCCATATCAATTTCCTACACACACCAATAATATATTTTTAAAATG
Source organism: Alloscopus bannaensis (assembly GCA_027743745.1). Lineage (NCBI taxonomy): Eukaryota > Metazoa > Arthropoda > Collembola > Entomobryomorpha > Entomobryidae > Alloscopus > Alloscopus bannaensis. Next base: position 233 of record JAHZMW010003802.1, read on the forward strand.
TTCATTTTCACAGTGAGAAGAACTCAAGAATTTCCGAACGGAAAATTGGAACACTTACAGTCTTGTTAACGTAGTCAACCTCATCCTTGTAGCCGTGGGCGCTGTAAAACGCTTCAACTTGTTCCATTGTCCAGGTAGACATATCATTGATGCTTTCAATCACTGATTGAGCATGATTTTGAGGCTGATCAAAGCTCTCCATAAAACTAGTGTTGGAACCTGGAGGTATACAAATTTGGACACACAAAGAACATATACAAATTCGATTAGATAAAAAATGCAAGATGTCCAAGTGCAAAAAATTATTTTTACAACATAAAATGCAAAAAGCTGAGGCATGCTTACCTGTGGTCTCGAAATTAGGCTGATTGGCGCCTTCCACATTGTTGTAATTCCCGTCTCCATCCGGGTTCATACGTTTACGGAGTCGGGGATCCGGTTGAAATGCTTCCCCTTTACTGGGGGATGCTGGCGGAGATTCTACGGTGGGCATTTCACTACTTCAACAATTCAAAAGTAGCTTCGGCTATTGAACAATTTCCTAAAAATTATTTGAACACGGGATTTCTTAAAATAGGAAATGTAAGAATGTCTTTGTCTTTGCTCGACTAACACTTCGGAATGAATAGAGATTCTCAACGGTTATGACTTTTTTTTACTGACGTAAACCAGGACGTCTTTTGCTTTCCACTATGCGTTGCATACGAAAATCAAAGAAAAAATATTCATTTCATGGTTTATGCAAATGTGGCTATCCTGCGATTCTCCTAGCTGAATTTGAGGATTCGTATGTACTACAGATATACAAAAAAAACTCGTGTACCTGTGCATGATTATAGATGATAGAAAAGTAAAAGCCAACACAGATTCATCGAAGAGTACAATCACCTTTACCTACATTGGACTTTGTATTCTACGTGAAATGAAAGACGAAATTCTTTCTAACAAATAAATGGTGGCTAGAGAAGAAAACAACTATTATTCCTTGTCATGATAATCTTTAGAACACAATGTGGTTTACTCCCATAAAAATGTACACAGTATTGAACACTTCACTTCATGATTCACAACAAACTTGAAGACATATATCAAACGTAAAAATCTTAAAACAACTTAGCTATTCACTCCAAGAGGTAAAAAACATCGGTAAACTTATACCGACACAGTCTCAAAATAGCACAGGTATTATCACAAAAACTCGAGTGACTACGGTGACATCACACTCAATTCCCTGTAGAATCTACATCTCATAATATTCCCACAAAACTGTACATATAGTTTAGTTCATAAGCTCATTTCTGGAGGTAACTAATTAGAAATTATATAATACTACATATATCCTTCGACCCTACAATCCAAGAAGCTCAAAAATCATCTTCGGTGATGGGAGTAACGCGACGGCGGGGCTCCTTCTGCGGAGTCGGATAAACCTCGTCCTTGTCTTCTTTAGGAGCCTCACTCTCTTCGTAGTCATCTGGAACATCAGTCCATTCGTCGTCGTCGTCCAAATCGAGATCAGTCAAATTAATTTCCTCCACAGTGACATCAATCCATTCACAATCCTCAGGATTATAAGGTTCAGGCTTCAATACGTAGCGTGGATACTCGATAATCATTGCTGCATTTTTCAACAATACGTCAGTGTTAGAAATATTCTCAAATTGTCCCAATGTGTGCAATCTAAAAAAATTACTGAACACTTACACGGTGGATCCTTCTGAATTTCCATTCGGTACTTGTAGTACCCCTCACAAATGTAAATGTGCTGCCACATCACCGACTTGTGGACGTGATGAGACCTGTTGTATTCACAAACCTGCATCCCATCGTCAAGCATTGGTTGTTTAGCCTTCTTCGCCTTGGCCTTGAGCTTCAAAAATTTCTAAATCCATACAAAATAAAGCATCATTAAGACAAGCTACCTTTTCATGAATTCACGACACTCAACCTCGACTTACCCTTCGACAGTCTTCGACATGCGTGGCGTAGCGTCCTCCACCGCAAACGTGCGACTCGTTGTACGTACAGACTTGCATTGTGTTCACGGAGCCTATCCCCTGGACATCTGAGGACTGGAGGACCGTCCCCATGCTCAAATCCAACTCCCCATTCTGCGCCGGAAGAGCCATGATTACGCCTGATAACCAGCAACAACACACTCTGCAATTACAACAAAAAATACACACTTATTAGTATCCCCTTCCAAATCACTTCCACTGACCACGAACCCTGTCGCCAAAGGTTTGAACCTCAAAACTCTACCACAGTTGCAACAAATAAGAAATAACAATTCACAATTACGTAAGTATCAACCACCCGTTCCTAGCCCGATTCGACCGAACAATCCCGTCCTTCCAGTAAAACCCCGTTAATTACTCACGATTTCCAATAATTCCCAACAAAACAATTCGACAAATTGACCAAGGTTCGAAAAACTTTCACCACTCGAAGTTCGAGTCTCGAACCGAAAAAACCGACGACAAGAGAAAAGACACGAGAGACAGCAAGAAAAATATCACATTAGGCACAACTGATTCGCGGCTCTGAAGGGGTGACTCACATTGCCCCAATGAGCTCGTGGGGTGAGCATGTGAGTTGATGACGCTACTGGACTTTGTTCAAGTTTTTTTCACTATTACAAAATACATTGTTGGTCTTCCGTACAGAAGGCTTGAGATGCTGCTCTAGTGGCAAAGGGTATGTTTTTTGTAAACCTTTTGAAGTGACTCAAATGATGATTTTGTATATTACATTGTTCCGAATAAAATCAAAATAATTTTTGAAAAAATATTATTTCTCTTTTTTACTGTCCAGTGAACTAAACTGGACACTCTGTGATGACAAAAGAGGGACGGAACAAAATAATCTGAAAGGTTTTTTGTCACAAACCACAACCAAAGACTCATTTTGCACCATTACAACATTTGATTTGTATCATTCGAGTAAACTCAAAACGATTTGGTTTGTGTGAGTACATCTGTAAATAAAATCCTTTTGCAGCATGGCGCACAAGCTGTGTAATTTTCTTGGATCGCAAAAAAAGCCATAAAAATGGAGAATAAAATTGGTATGACTGGTGGTTAAAATTGCATTCTTCGTTTGTGTGTCTCTCGAGTTTTTTTTTGTGAGCTTCATTATTTGCGAGAGCAAGAGCAGCAGTCCTCCTCTCCAAGGCATGGAACTAGGGAAAGCCCACAAAGGGGAAACTCCAATCGGAGCAGCTCTCCCATCGAGTGCCTCCACCCATCAATCCTGTCCTCGTGAATTTCCGTTGAGGAGCGTGAGGCCGTTTCGTCCTGCTTTCTTGCTTCATTGCACAACATCTCTGCCTTTTTACATGATCCTCAGTTTCGTCTTGGAGATGATGCTCTCTTTTTTAAAAAAAAAATGAGTAAAGCAACAAATGGAATGAAAATTGAGGAAGAAATTTGAAGCAACTCATTGCTAGCAAAGTGTGTGAAGTGAATTGACGTGAAGGAGGAGAATATGTGGGGAGATGTCCGACACAAATTTAATCGCTTCTGGGTGACAATGCGTTTCACCTAATTTGTTTTTTAGAGATTATTGTTATTAATCTGGGAAAGCAAATTGGAGTGATTAAAGTGGGGGAAATGTGACAGTGGTGAATAACCGGATTTTGAACCATGTGTCACGGTTATGTGTCAACAAAAAAAAACAATTAGCTAGAAAATTGTTTATTACAAAGAAATACCTTCAAGTTAGTGTGTTCAGTCACAAATCAAAGTTTAAGTTGACATAAAATCATTGTCAAATAATGGAGTACCAAATTTACTAGCAAAATAATTAGTGGCGGACACTAAAGTGTTTTTAATTTTAATGTGTTCCAAAATGTAAAATTAACTCAGCCTGTGAGTGTCTTGTTGTTCAATCATTAAATCATAGGTGAAAGGTTTCTCTAGATTTTGCCACAAAGTGATGGGTTGCGCAGAGTGAATTTGTTTTGTGACACAGGAGTGAAGTCATCATAATCGTCAGATGAAATTGATAATTGGTGTTAATTTGAAATGCCATATGAAACTCGGTCTTCCACATCAAAAGCAGAAGCAAAAACAATCGAGTTCGCAACTTCTCACAACAACAAACTGAGCGTTACACAAACTTCAACTACAACACAGAACAAAATCAGTAACTCACTCCATAAAACTGAAGTTGAAGCTAGTGAACTCTCAGAGTTGACCTTTAATTCCTCCTCATCATCGTCGTCCTCAGGACAATCAGTGTCAGACTCTTCTCAGAACGGGAGCCGTTCCAGCAGTCCTCACCAAGAATTGTTTCTCGTTGCCCCAGTTGAGACGGCAACTGTAGTTTTCCCATTTTACTCTTCCTTCGCCCCACACCAGCGAAGCCATCACCGTCCCAGTTCTCCACACTTGTGGCCTGCAAGCCATTCATTCTTTTCGCATCATCAACAACTGCTCCCTGGCATCAAGTCATCGTCAATTGGAATGATGGATGGGGACCCACTTAATCGACCTCTGAATCAAGGCGGAGCAGCGGCGGACTATTGTTGCGACTGGTCCACGACTCCGAGCTACTCCTCGCCGATGCGAGAGATGGAAGGTTAATCATGATTGTTATTAACCACAATTTCTTGTACCTTTTGCATTCCTTGCTTTGATTTATTAAGCTTATCCAACTAATAAATGTCGGCTTATCAGCGAGCTAACGCTTTTCCCTTTATATTTTTTCTTACAGCGTGCATGCTCACAGCGGGGAAAAGTCGATCACCTCACCACGCACATTACTCTACACCATCGCCATCATCCGCCCAACGGAGTGATGGATCCCCGATTCTCGGTGCGCATAATCTGCACCACCACCACCACCACTCGTCATTATCCCAGCAGCCGCATCTCGCCCAATTGTACACCTCAGCCAATGGGCTGAACAAAGCAATGGACACTTTGAGCAGTGGCACCTTCTCGTTGTCGAGTGACAGTGTCCTTTCCAATAATAATGTGATAACGTCGTGCTCGAGATCCGTGTCAAAGTCACCGATGGACCAGCAATCAACTCAACATCACCATCTTCACCACAATAATAACAATTCGAGCTCCCTCTTGAAGCAAAACTCGTCGACGACGACCACAACGTCGTCCTCCACCTCAGGAGGTCAAGGGGGAAAGCTTCCTTTGCACCAGAAACTCGTCAATGTGACCGCCACACTGGAGATGAAGGCGTTGTGGGATGAGTTCAATGAGTTGGGCACGGAAATGATTGTGACGAAAGCGGGCAGGTAACCAAACATGGATTTTATTAGTTACAAAATATTTCCATGTATTTCTTGCCGACTTGAAAATACTCAGAGTGGGTCACCGTACATATTAAAAAAATTTGTTGTTGCAGACGAATGTTCCCGACGTACCAAGTTCGAATCTACGGAATGGATCCGATGGCGGACTACATGCTGATGATGGATTTCATTCCCGTTGATGACAAGCGCTACCGATATGCTTTCCACAGGTAACATCTTGACATCTATTCTTCATTGCATAAACTTGTAGCATCAGTATCATTTCCCATCAATTCTTTTAAAGAATTAAAAATTTTGCTTCGACCTACGAGCGCTAATTTATCCTCCCATTAGAACACTCACTATTCTCCTGAGGCATGGTCGTGGTTGGGATTTGTAAACAAATGATTTTCTCTCGCGTCCTACAGAGTCCAATGAGGAATTGGCAGTAGTTATCATAATGTGGTTGTATTTCATTTGATGAGTGTCTGGGGCTCATTTGCTCACACACGGCTACTCAAAACATTCCCAGCGTAGTGAGTGAGGGTTTGCTAAAAACAACTTTGTTTCTCGACATGAATTATGACGACATTATGATAGGCTGTGTGATGAGCCTTCTGTCAGACAGGATGTATCGTAAGAAAACATTGAAGGTGATGACATGGGATTCATCTTTCTTCTCCACTTTTATACATCATCATCACTTTCTTCATGAACAAACATCGACATCATCATCGTCGTCCTCATCAGGAGGAGCATTTCATCCGCATTTTATTTTTTATGTGTAATATTCCACAGCTTCCTTTAAACGATTTTCTTACTATTTCCAATTGTGCGAAAAAATAAGCGATGCAAATGAAGCTAGTAATGTCTATACAAGAATGGAAGACAGGCTTTTTTATATATATTTTTTGAGCATTTCAAACATCCCATTTTATTACTCATCATTAGGCCTGTGAAACGGCGTGCATATTCACGCACCAGTCACGTTCTTTACCTGAGCGTCTTAAAATAATCGAAGCGAGTCTAGTATATATTGTTTTTATGATGCTGAGTTGAAAGTTCGTTGGAGATGACTGTTGTTTGTATACCTGCCCATCACTTGTCTCCATAAATTATCTATCACATGCCATCACACTTAATAGCCACATTTAATCGAAAGAAACGAGTCAGGAATAGTCAAGATGATGAAAACCAGAGGATTTTTTTGTAAACTTTTTTCGTAGGGCTCAAACAGCCATTATGAATCTAAAAAATGAAGTGGAGCTGTATAATTGAAAATTATTACAATAGGGAAGGAACTGTGGTAAAGGATGACGCGCAGACTGTTTTATGGGTGTGGAAAATTAGTCGGATTTCTTCTACTTGCTCATTCACAGTTTAGTCTAGTTTTTCTTCTGAGCGGCTTTTTTAGTAAAATGTCACTGACTAGGTGATGCATAGGACTGGTGCGAGTTCCAAGGAAAACATCGTCTTCAATTTTGATGACGTCTGTATAAAATGTATACGCGGTCATAACTCCAATTTTTCATTGATGTCACCCAATTCAATATTTATCGGCGATTACAGCACTTTCGTTTCCAGTAATTTTTTTTGCAAATTTATGAGAAGAGTTTGAAAAATATCCACTAAACAATGGCGCTATCATTTATTGCATACGCGTGAACACACACGCTCTTCCCAATCTTTGACGACATTTTTGTGTGCAGATAATCCTCAACTCGATGCACCGCTACCAGCCGCGCTTTCACGTTGTCTACGTGAATCCCAAGAATGAGGACGTATCTCAGACGGAAAACTTTAGGACATTTATCTTTGCGGAAACGAAGTTTACGGCGGTGACTGCCTATCAGAACCATCGTGTAAGTTTCTCAACTCGCGCAAACATGCTAACAAACGTGCCAGACACTTCTCGACTCGCTTTGTCTTGTCACTTTGACTACACATTCTCCTCAAAACAGCACCAACTTTTTTTCTCAAAAACTTCTGTACATAGTTAAGAGTCAAGGAATGAGCCTCATTTTTCTCTCCTATCTGGTGCAACTCTGATGACTCCAGAGACCAATGCTAATTACCCGTTGATTGCTGGTATTTATAGATAACTCAATTGAAAATCGCGAGCAACCCTTTCGCCAAAGGGTTTCGTGACTGTGATCCGGACGACTGGTGAGTGAGCCCTTAGATAAAAACCTTCTTTTTTTTAAATCCAAGGTAAACGACAAGCTTTGTGCTTCTCTATACAGCTCTGTAGTTGAAGCAATGGGACACACTAGCACACCCACCGGAGCTTCCAGCTCTACCACCCCGTCCACCTTGAATCAGCAACCAGGTATTGTGGGCAGTGGTGGGACAGGTGCAACCAGCAATGGAGTCGGTGGAGGAAGCACCACCTCAGCCACGAGCCAATCACGAGTTTCGTCCTCCACAAAGCAAACAGTATCGCCTTCCCAACAAAGCAGCAACAATGGAGTGAGCTCCAGCAGCAATGGATCAAATCCCAGTATTACCGTGTCCGGCAGTCACAATGGTGGCAGTCGACTCGCTTCACTGCAACAATCACAAGCTTCCTCGACGTCATCATCATCATCGTCGTCGTCCCATCAACAACAGCCATCCTCGTCAGGTAGGCTCACGCCAAGGGTGTCATCTTCAGGAAGTGTCCCGGTCCCCTTCTCCCTTCATGAGCAACAGTACAATCCTCCCGCAATCGGGTCCTCGTCGTCAAAGGATGGTAAAGGTAAGGGAAAATCTATCATTTCACAATTTTTTTTTGTTCGCTCACAATAACCGCTTGTGTGAAGTCTAAGCTTGCGGAAGAAACTAGCTTGAGTCACAATACAATGTCATGCGCTATTAGGAGTGAGCAAGTATCTCGAACCACGTTCTGCTCACTCTCGTCCGACTTATTTTATCAGTGGAGATCATCATTCCATTTATTTTCGTGTCATGCGCCTCACAGAGTTACGGAGGATTCTCAACACAGATTTCACAAAGCTTGAGACGATATATGGTTATTTATGATTTCTTGGGAGACACTGAAAAACTTCAAATATAAAGCATAGCATTGTTTATGTGCATATTTTGGCTACATATTGTTCTTTCAAGAGGGATTTTTTTTCTCGGAGAGTTTTCAAGAAAAAGATAGAGAGTACAACGAAGGGAAAATGGGAGTGTTTGACGTGGAACGTGTGATATTTGGAGTTAAATGGTATTTTATCTTGTAATCTGTGAAGGCACTAATTACCCCATTCCATCCATTGTCTTCGACAGAGAGCGTTAGAGGAAGCCACATCAACGTCAGTGACTGGGATTTCATTAGTCCCAAAGCTCCTCTTTGAGCTCATCGTGTTGCATTTGGGAAGTGAGTAAATTGCTGCTCACTCTCGAGAGGAATCAGTTCTCATCTTTTTTGGACCAGTTTAAACACTCTCTTGAGCTCATTACGAATTCTTCCTCTAAATACGCGAACACGTACACAGAGTCAACTCCGTTGATGACATTTGAAGAGAGTGAATCGCCAAAATCAAATGCACATCAATCAAAGCCGAAATCAAGCTTCGAATCATAACGTCAAAGCGTGCTCTGACATTGGCAATAATTTGCTTGAGTTCCCCTCCTGACAGGTTGACGTCTTGTATTTACAACTGTTTCCAAAACATTTGCCCACACGTTTCTCGTCGACTCAATGGAGAACCACAACAACTGACTTTGTCGTTGTGGGCTTCGAGATTATTGTAGTTTGGATGAAAAGCTCAATACTACGCAAATGATAATGCGCTCCAAAAAAAGGAGTAGCCCATTATTGAACTATTTAACTGTTCCTATCTCCCTTTAACATCGTTTTCCCTTGCTCTCATGCTGGACGTTTTTTTTCTGTTCGGAATACTTTATTGCCTCGACTTTGATGACTGTGGAAGCCCATCCTGGCTTTAGGGATGATCGTTAAGGATTTTTTCGTCTTCTCCGAAGGTTATTAGTGTCAAAGTAGGGGACTCTGGAATGGGAAGTTATGAGATGGGAGCTAAAGGAGACAAGTCTTCCTCAGGGTGTCAAGAAGCGCTGGTGTTGCACATAACGGCTTGCCGTGTTCAACTTTAGGGTGTGCTCCTCTCTCGTCTTGTGCAGCTTTCATAAGTCACCACGAAGTGTGTACATTACGTGTCCTCCGATGGCAGTAGAGTACATAAATTTCCAGTGTCACTTCGCTACGCGTTCCTGGTGGAGAGACGGGCTTCCCTGGAACTTTTAACCGTTCTCTCACACTTTGAGGGAGAGGATCTTGTACTTTCGAGCTAGCTCATTTGAGTCTCTGAAAAAATTGGCATATCCGCATTTTTTCCTAATGTTGCGCGTGAAATTGTCATGGAATGCCTCATTTAGCATCGCAACTCAGTGAGAGGGAAGACAGAGATAGGAGCTCTCCTTCACGCACGAAAACATGCGTTTTTTCTACAAGAACGGAGTCATCCTAACAAGAATGACACGTTAATCCTGCTTCGATGATAATGCTTGTGGAGTTAATCAAAATAAAATTTTGTGAGCCACAACTGAAATATGAGTGGTGATCACTTCACGTATTATGAGCTCCCTTCAATTTTTTTTATTAGTGAGCAGCCAAAATCAATGTGGAGATGTACCTCGTAATGATAAAACACTCGAATATATATCCTCATCCATAAAGTAGAAAGAGTTACTTCATTTTCCTTTTGGGTAGTTAGTTTTATGATGACGATTACATCACTTTGGATACACGTCACCGTAATGGAGAAAGAGTTGAGCGAACGCGTTTTTTTTCTCGAAGCAGTACAACTCGTGTGGTGTGCCTGCCTTCTGCCATTTACATATGTGGAATGTTGTTCGAGAGTGCCAATTATAGTTGGCATTTGACACGCATAAGTGTAGTAACAAATCGATTGCATATGAGCCTATCTGTTCTCATTATGACGACGAGGAGTCGACCAAGGGAAAAACGTTTGTACACCACAACGATGATGAGCCAAGTGTTAGAATAAATAAGCGCAATCATCCCGGCATTCGGGGGATCATCATCAGCAAAAAAAATGTATCGAGCAACTTTGCTGTGCGAGGAGTTTTTTTTTTGTCAAGAGGGAAATGTGAATGGGGAAATGCCACCGGGTGAGATCTCGTGTGCATCTCTGAGCTCGAAAAAAAATTCAGTGGTATACCAAAGCCGTAATAAGTGACTCTTTCAAGTTCAGGATGTCTTGAAGAGAAATACGAAAGGAAGCTTATTGAAACCGTATTAGGAATAGTGGAGCTTATGTCAATGTGACTCGGAGTGCTCGTATTAAAAAAGGAATAACTCCGATGATCCTATCATTTTTTACGCTTCCTACAATTCATGAAAATGTGGATGTGTTTGTCTTGAGTAAACATGAGGAATATAAGTAAATATAATTAGAAGCGTGTGAATTGAAACCGTTTTTCTTTGCACTCTATATTTCCACTCCGCTCTCCTCCGATTGTGGAGGTTTTCAACTTATTGCACAAATTTGTTGACAGAGTTGTCACATCAGTTTCAATTATTTTTTTAAAAACTTTCCTGAGCTCAACTTGGGATAGCGAGGAAATGATTATTTTTCATCGGACTTGTCTCGTTCCCCATTATTAATTAGGTGTGCCAACTCGTAAAGATACTCAGACTCGTACACTTATGTGATGTCGCACAGAGTTTGACAGTGTTGCGGTGTGAGTGTTATGGCACTTGGGTTTGTAAGAGATTATGAAGCATCCAAACATCAGAGTGGGAACAATAAACAATGATGACAGCGACAGTAAAGGATTAGAGGGATCATGTTGAAGTCAGCTCGACGTAGTTTACAATCGAGAGAGAAGTGTCGTCCAAACCGAGTGGAGAACACGAGACGGAACAACTTGGGGGAAGTTGAAGACGCAAAGTCAGTCTCACATTTTTTGACTTCAAGAAAGCAAAAGAGTTCTTGTATGCATTTGATGAGTCGTTTTCGGTAGACACGTGCGTATTTTTTTTAAAAATGAGGTCTTACACATCGCAGGGCCAATTTCATACTGTTCAAGAAATGGTACGAGATGAGGATCACGAAGGACTGCGATTTTTTTTCTGCGATGTGCCATTTCGCCCCGAGCCGTTGATAGAGGAGTGAGACACAGCTGAAACAGCCTGAAATATAAGAGAAACTATAGGAGCTTTGAAAGTATAATTATTACTGATCTCCTGTATCATTTTTGTACTCAAAAAAAAATGAGGAGCTCACAAATCACATGTCATTCTGCCTTGTCACTTCTCACGTCACGTCTCGTCATTTCTTTGAGCACCGCTCCTCTGGTAAACACTTCTTCTGAGGTTATGCACTGGTGGAAATGACATAACTAATCAGATCACTGATGTCTTCTACCTTAAATACCTAGAGAGATTTTCCATCCTTCGCAAATACATAGGAAAGACCTTCGAACAAAAAAAAACAACGCTCATGCCACACAAGCTTGTAAGAAGCTATTAAGAGTGACAATCTTCATTCAGGCGGTGAGCAGGTTTATTACGTCGTCGTGGAAGACGAGGCGAGTAAATTAGTGTGAAAGTGATGCCATGTTGGTCATGCATCGATTGACGGTGACGTAAACTAATCAATTCTTTCCGTTGTAGAGACCGCCAAATGTTTTATGTGAATTGCTGAAATTGAGAGGCGTGGATACTATTACGTTGTACAATGTGACTTGGTCAGTTTACCAAATCTCACAATCAACTCGTTCATTTTCTCTTGAGTTTTGACCTCATCGTGATGTTATTCTTGAATAAAAAGTTGAGTAATGGTCTCAGGAAGGGTAACCGGATCCACTTCCTCGAGATGGCCATTTACGCAGGTGTCATAAATGCGAGGAAGTGTAACATTTTCTTCCTCAAGATGACCATACCAAAACAGTTGTTGCAACAACGAATGCACATGTTGGCATAAATTTCTTTCTCTTTACATATTCCTTGGCAAGAAAAACATTGGAATCTAGTATATACTAGAGAGCGAGCTATTTATATATACGTTCCGTTTTCTTTTTGATGGAGAAACTGAAATAATAAAACTCGAAATGTTTTCCTTTGCAAAACGATTAATTTTGTTGACAGACTGCCTTCCTGTCACTACGTGGACTAACTGTTTGTTCAACCATTTTTTTCCCTTCTGGTTACCTAAATTCATTACATTTTTCCCTCACTCACTCCAACACTATCGGAAATCCGTGAGTTAGGGATTTCACTTTTTTTCTGGGGCTCCCCACCAGGAAAAGCGTGTTGAGCTCACGGTGAAATAAAAAAAAGGGAAATTTTCATTGAGAAAAGTTGCAGCCAAAATTACACCACTCTCCTAGCAATAAATAGAGGGAAAGTGTACACAGACGTGTCTCGTAATAGGAGTTGTACATCTATCAATGTTCCCAAAGTGAAAAATGTATCGAAATTCAAGTAAAATCATAAGTCACATGCTTTTATATATGCGAGCTTACTTCTTGAGAGAAAAGTGAGAAACCTTTTTTTCTTCTGCAATGTGGAGAACCTTTGATATGACGAAGATCCATGTGTTTTCCATGTAACATTGGCCATGTCGTGGTGAATATTTGGGAAACAGACTGGCTAACTTGTACACTCTCACTTTCATCTGCACCTCTCTTCTTCAAAACTCCATTTGTATATATAAATTTATATTATATGCATATAAGGCTGACTTTGTTTAAAGAGTCTTTGGGTCTCTGAGAATAGCGCATAGATCAGAACTTCTCAAGTCCCACTGCGTATTTACTGCTGGTTTCCACAAAAAATACGGTGCGTACTAATGTCTGCCTCGTTCTCTCTGGTTCAAGTGAAATGGTCTGTTCTACGATGATGTATTCTGTTTCGTTGTGTACTCTTTGAAAGTGAAGCTTAATATGTGTTGTACATTCACAAAGCTCGGACAAATGTGAGTATTGAGCAGAGATCTAAACATGTAAATTTCTGTGTTGGTGGGCCAAGTTGGAGGAGTTTCAGTGTAGTGTAACGAAACGTGGATGTTTCCAATGCACCACAAATTTGGGACGCATGTAAGCAATATTTTGTGGCGGACAATGACAGTTATTAAATACAAAGTTGAGCGGAATCAGGGAGGGAAAAAAGACGAGGGCCTTTTACCGACCTTAAACGTGTGAGGTTTTGCTACTTGACATTGGGAAATGATATAATCATATTAAAAGCATGTACGCTCATTATATATGATCAATATGTGAGCAAGTATTGATGTCGTATAATACACCCTGTGAGAAACGTCTTGGGAGCTCGTTGCACAACCATGTGGTATCCATTAGTTGACGGGCACATGCATAATATATCAGGGATGAAATTAATTGAGTAGAGATTGTTGTCAGCACAAAAAAACTAAAGCTAATCGGTGTACTCGCTTCGCAATCCACGATCAAAAATATCACTTTTATATATGTACTTGCATTGAATTTTGATGCGCAAGAATTAATTATTATCACAGCATGTATCAAGGTTGTATATTTACGTCGCATGTCATTTGTTTGGTTTTCAGAAGACTCCTCAAATCTCGACCATGACGCCACATTTTCTCGCATGTTTGCCAACGCAAATCCCCCCGCCGGCCTCATGTTCCATCACGGTTGTCCTCCTGGAATGCCAGGCTCTCCTGCCACCGCCACAGCAGCGCTGGGTGCTCGTCAAGGCCTTCCCGTTGTTCCAGATGCAATCAGCTCAATTGGTCAACCGTACAGCGCCGACGTGCCACACTATGGTCCTCTCTACTACGCCTCGAATCCGGCCTACTTTAAGGCCAACAATCGGGCAGCTCCTTATCCACGGACGTCGGCAGACACGTACTACAACATGTACCAGAGTTTTTACAGGTCACCCGCAGTACCCAACTCGTACGACACGAGATAAATTGGCTTGGAAAGTCAAAGTTTAAATTTGTACGAATCAGTTTTCAGAGAAGAGTCTTCAGAGTTCTTTCATCATTTAACTAAGGATTACAATAGCAGTTAAGGGAATAGAGCAGTGGTAGATTTTGCACTTGAACTAACGACTACTTAAGAATTTAAGTCTTTCTTCACGTTTGTTACACTGTCCCACCAGCCCTACATTAGGGATTCCCACTTCGCCCCATTTTATTTTGCAGTCATCATATTTGATGTGCAGAAAGTGTTTGTAAGAGTATGTCTGTGTGAATGCCGCCCGAAGTGCAGATTACGTCAACATGACACCAACCAAGTGATAAAATAATAGTTTCGACAATTTACTAATGTAGTTTACCACGATATCTAACTGGATAAGATAGGCTAGTGAGGAATAGGTAAAGATCACGCATTTTGGAACAAGTACACAAATTAAATTAATGTACATCATTCTAGCATATAATGAGCGATTGGAGGTGTTTCGAAGTTGTCGGCACTTGTAAGTGTATTATTGCGTCGTTTGCTTACCTTAATTTGTACGGTACGATATTCTTCTACAGCACTCATCCTTTTGAAGGGGATTGGAAAATTTCCTTGTGATTTTTGTGTCCACTGAGGCCGCTATGTAATTGTGTGTGGTAGCAGTAAGTACGCCTTCTCTCAACCGGTGTGTAAATGTACTTGATTCAAGTCAGTATGTAAATGTATGATAAACCTCAAGTAGAAAATTCTGTTATGCAAATTGCAAAGTCATCTCGAGTCGTAGAGAAAAATAAAAACGTGTAATACTAAAAAAATACGTAGAAAACTCGATGTCTCATTTGTTCATATAATTTGCTTCACCTGGTCGCATTTTTCATATCTGGATCAATAAGGTAAGTCTCGGAAAAAATTCACAGCAAAATTTTCAAGCTCGTCGGTGACGCTTGTCACCAAAATGAGGGACAAAGTTTCAATGTAATGTGATGGTTGCATTTTGAAGAGAGTGTGTAGGAGCATAAGATAATCAGCTCATTAGCCAGATGTGCGTTTGAAAGAAAAAAAAAGCGAAAGCGAGTTGGAAAAGTATTGGGAAAGGAATGTGAAGCACAGTTCAAGATTGACAATGGGGGAATTCGTACAAGTTGTAAATGTGTTTAAAATTAGACAAAAGAGTCCAATGTATCCAACAATTCACCAATTTTCCTACGCCTCCATCATATCGCGTATGAGTATTAAGGAATGCAATAAATTCCTGTGCTTCTATTGTTAAAAATGCACAGACTGTTAGTTTGGATCTGGATTGATGCAAACTCATTTCAAACTTTGTAAATGCGACCCACTTTAAAACACGGCGAGAACGTATGTAGTGTGTGCGTGGATTGAACAGAGATTTAATTTGTTTGCATAATTAGCTTTCTGACATACACCACCACTCCACCGTAACATTCATCTTTCACGGCATGAATAAGGGAGTTCACCACGTGGAAGTAAAGAAAAATGCAGAAAGATCGCCGTGAAGCATTAGCGTTGTTTGTGAATCTGAAAACGACCATCATCCATAAACCATTCATTAATATTGCACACAAAAAATCCACTCCATAAAGTTATCAAGCAGAAGTGACCGGACTGTTCATTATTTGCTGAATAAAGCTGTAGGAGGTCTTCACCATTTACATATATAGCCAATAATAGGATGTAATATATGTGGAGCACAGTTTTTGGAGGAGAGAGGTGGTGGTTCGTTTCAGAGAAGGACAACTTTCAGGCTTATTTACATGAATGGAAACATGGAACAGCAAACAGCTCACTTGTGGAGAATGTGTATCCAATTTTTAACGAGACGAAGCATCATCTCTCTGTTCTCAACTTTTACACTTGCACACGGAAGAAATAGGATATTGCAAGAAATGTTCACGTTGCACAAAAAGAGACTGGAGTTAAAGAGCATAAAATGTTTGAAGGAAGACAAAATGTTTCCTGCCACTTTTTTCAGAGGAAGACCATAAAAATCTCTGGGAGTATGAGTTGTTCGCTACTTTCTAATGACTCGTTGTGTAAACATGGTCATTGTTTACCTCATAAATTATCGATTTATTATGATTTTCATGTGGCGCAGAAATCTATATTTTATGTTCACCAAGTCCTGGAGAAACTAACCAGCCACCACCACCAGAACACAAGTGTAACTACCACCATTTATGTCTTGCATTGTTGCATACTTGCCAGCCACCTCTAGACTCATTTACATCTCGATTTTTGAGTTTCAAATTAGCTTGAAAATTTAATGAGTTTTACACGCAAAATTCAAGAGTTGTCGTGTGCAAAACGATGCTCTACTAAACGTTTCCCATTTCTGGTGGGAATTGACTATTCTTGAGAGACTGTTAGGAAAACCATGAAATATAGTTCACCAATTTTATATGCACGTCCGCGCTACTCAATCCGTCGACGTTGATGATTAAATTAGAGCAACAAATTTTGGGATTCATTTGAACAAGGTCAAGCTCATTACGACAGTCGAGAAGATTTTTTAATATTTGTCACCTGAAATTTGATTTTAAAGGAAACTACTTCAGTTGTACATCCTAGGCGTGGTAGCATTCCCTTCTTGTTGTAACATTTCTTTATAAAACATCGCAGTGAAATCTTTTGTTTTATGCGCTGCATATTTGTTACATCATATTGCCTTTTAAATTTCTTCAACATTTGATGCCTCCCAGAAATTAGCGTAACAACGTAAACACTGACCATTATGACATGTTGGGAACACACATGTCAACTTCCCAACTTACGAGTCATGGAAATCCTCACTGGTGAAACAAAGTCATTTTTTCAATTACAATGCTCACTGCCACAGATCTTGAGAAGCCCGCACAAGCACAAAGGACGCAACGACAAGACCCCTGTAAAAATACTTGAGTCATGAAAAGCTTGAATGAAAAAAGGCAGAGCCCTTGTGGTTTTGGGGACCCTTCAACCCGAAGGGTTGTGAAGGAATAATATATTGCATCTTGTAACACAACACAGAATAACGCGTGAGCCCGTATCATTGCTTAAGTAAAGAAAACACAAACTTTAACAGAGACCGTCTCACATTTCATATCGAAGCAAAGGTCTACATGGAATACATCCTTTCATCTATATGAAAATAAACTGTAGTAATTTCAATAATTTTTTTTACAACATTCCTATAATACAAAACAATAAAAACTTCTAAAAAAATAGCATTCAGCATTGTAATCGCAAATACTACCAAAAAAATCCCAAAATTTGGGGTGATGGGCCCTGCAGAAATTCAGATACGCGCAGTTTTGACACCTCGTTGCAATCATCATTAGAAATAACACGCGAGTTTGAACAAGCTTTCAGGAGGTTCTCTAATATTCCATGAGCTTGTCCACGGATGGAAGCTTGCATAACCAATCATTCTTGAGTTACCAACGTCCAGAGAGTCACAATACTTGCATAGGTAGGCTAATGCTTATATTCCTTGTTCTGTTGAGACGACCAGGCTCCTCAGAGTGGCTGTGGGAATCGTATATGAAAAGTGCGTCAAACCGTCATTTATCTGTCATCAAGAGCACACACTTCATCCGTCAAACTCACCACGAGTAAAGCAATACTTCTTCCACTGTCAAACTCACTTTCAGCGCTGGAATACACAGAGAGAGCAGGGTGGTTTATGGTTTTCATCCTCTATTCTATGATTTCAAGAATATTCCAATGTATGCGAACATGCTGTTTTAGTACTGCGTCCGAAAAGCAAAGAATCATGCTAGAGGATTCACAGGTACTTATTTCGCATCTAACAAAGAATGAAGATTGCTGAATTATGATCCACTTGATTACAATCGCAGAGTTGTAATAAATCACTTTATATCTTATTTCTACAACGAATTGTACTTGAAAATTATTCATTTACTATTTACTTTCCATCCTCTATCGAAAGCCTTGGAAATCCGTGAGTCAGAAGAGTTTTCGTAGAAAAACGTAGAAACGGCGATTACAGCAGCTGGCCAAGATGCGACATGAGAAACCCAGTGGAACAAAATACTTGGTTGAGCACAACTCTAAAACTTTATAGCGCATATGTCAGGGTGTCAAACGGTTTGGTTTTGAAGAACGATGAAAATGATTCATTTGGCTGAGGAAGACGCAGTCATCCTTTTCCTCCCTGGAAACACTACAACAAGAAGGAAAACGACAGTAAAATGCGCAAATGGCATTACTCACTCCCTTCTGTCACATCACTCCAGCTCCATGTCGTTTTGAAGTGTTACTTGTGAAAAAAAGACCTGTTCGTAAAGGGGAGAGAATAATGTGTGCACGCTCCATTTCCTAATGCTAATTGAGCGTGCACATAAACAAGGGATAATTTCTGGGATAATTAAAGACAAAGTCCACTCCTTTCCATTCTTAAATGCTTTCTCAAAGGGATGATGTTCAGCCTCCTTCTGACCTCGAGAGCCAGAAGTATATCTTCGTTTTTGGGTCGAATGGCGTAATATTATCGAAACAGGGCTCCCTTCATAAACGTGGTGATTAACGTGGCAATATGGACTTGTTGTAGGCAGATATAATGTGTTTTAACTGAAAAAAACCACACGCCAAAGCTTCGCGAGGCGCCGAAAATCTCGTAAAAATTCCACAAACCCGTTTCGAAAAGACGTAAAAATATATTCACCCACACCAAAGTAATCTTTAGAAAGTAAATCGGGGGCAGGAAAGCATTAAAATCCTGTAATTTGTGTGACTTACGACGTGTAGAAAAGCCTCCTGGTTTTAAAGGAGTCGTAACAGAAAAAGAACGCATTGAATGTGTAAAAATTGTGTAACGTGTAAAACTTGTACTAATATATTATTGTGAAAGGAAACTGCACATTAACACCGAAATCCATTTATTGAATAATCAATAGATACTATAAACGTCTTCATAAAATCTCAACCCTGTTACGCGGTTTTTACTCGAGATTTGATGACATTTTATTTTTTAAACCTTTGCAAATCAAACTCGAAGAGAGTGTGGATGCTTTGTCGATGATTTAAAATGTGTCCTTGTATGGTTCATCTTCATTCCAGATTTGTACTCGTTGCGACGTTGGTATTATATTTACGATGAGTGGAAACCAACTTGGATCATAGAGCTTCTAAATTCTCTTGATTCCACAAGTGAGCAACATGTCTGCTGGGAATGCGTTGTGGAGTAGTCTTGTTTTGAGTACAAAGTATGTCAGGATAAGCGGAATCGAGTGGTGGAATCAGTAATTTATCAGCGGCAACCATGACACGCCACCCTTTTTCTACAGGTGATGACAAGTGAAATTGCCAGAATTTATTGAAAATTGAACATTGCTCCCAACATGTTTTTTCTCTGGCATATGGAACGTCCTCGCTTTATGTGCGTGCATTAAATGCAGTGATTTTAAGGGAAGCCCATTGAGACACTTTGGAAGGATGCACCACAAATCTCAAGAATATTGTGCAATTGCGGGTTGGAAAAGTTTTTGAATGAGAAGGGTTGTACCCAAGAGGGTGGAAAATCTCAAGCTTGACTTGGACAACATGGACTATTTCATGAAATCGAGGTTGAAACTAAAATAATTTTCCAAGTGCATAAAGAGTTTGTTTCACCACTTTTTCGTTTTTTCAAAATAAGTACAGATATCAATCCTAGCATATTTCCAAATCTTGTATTTTCATTTTTATAAAAAACCTCACTGTACTCAAGAATTGTTCTGGTGAATGTTACAATTTCTTTTGTAAAACCTTTTGAAGAAGCACTTGTTTCGAAGTGTGATTCAGCAGTTAATTTCAATGATCTTCGTCAATAAACAAGTTGGGACGAGGTTCATTGAAAAGCTAAAAACAACTCGGTTGGTGACGTGATGAAAGGTTGTTCATGAAAGCGAGAAATGTTGAGATTGAAATAAAACATGCAAGAAATGGGAAAACAGGGGGTTGCGACTAGGGGTGTAAAAAAGTCCTATATTTCTAGGATTTAGAGTTAATTGCCAAGATCCAAGCAGTACAATTATTTTTCCTCGGAATGAATTCAATGGAAACAAATTCATAGAAACTCTCATATTAATAATGTTTCCCGTTAATAAACTGAAACTCAGGATGCCCCAACGGAAATTAATTGTCATCATCCCGTACATTACTTAAGCGTACAACTTATGCAACTCTATTTTTCACTTTGGATATCAATATGAAAACTGGCAAACTCTTTCCCTCATCTTCTGACACGCTGCCTCTGATGCGTCAACGAACTACGATAAAAAAACTTCTTTCTGGGTTGAAAAATAGTCGTTTTATGGAAAAAGCAATATCAGTTCTAGAGGAGCAACTTAGATTAAATGGGATGTTATTATTGCCGAAAAGAAAATGGGTGAAATGCTCTATCGTTGTTACGGTTCAGTTATTTCAGGTTTTTTTTCCTCAAAAATTCAGAATCAGAATAGGAGCGAAAGAGCGGAGAAGTTTTCACAGTTGGTCGTTCCTGACGAAATGTTCTGTCAGTGTACTCCAATTTTCTCAACAACTTCAAATTTCCCTGTTGACGACAGATTCATGAGCTCACCCTTACAAATTTCACCATCTTCACCTCCGACGATCCAAATGGATTGTGCAGTAAAACACAAGCTGCTCATGAAACACATCTTGTGATCACTACTTCCTATTCCTTCAAAAAAATCTACTATTTCCTAGCTTAAAGTTAATTCCGAGATTTCATTGAGGAGCTGGCTTTCTATGTGCATTGCTACAAAAAAACCTCTAAAACATCACCGGCTTACTTAAGATGATGGAGAATGCAACATAAATTTGCCTTGTTCCAGAAAAAAAATGGAAGCAACTCCTTCGAGAGAATTCATGAACATTGATGAAACATCGATGTATGAAAAAAATGTTTTAAAAAAGTACCTAAATCAACCCCATTTTCATACGCTATTTTTCCATCTCACTATTATTATAGAGAGCATAAATAATTCTTTTAAAGGCGATAAATTGGTATAGTGTAGGTTTAACTAAAATAAAACGCTGAATAAAATAAAAATATACGGAATAAAAAACTGAATAACAATGTGCGACGCAATACGAAGCAAAATTTATTAATTCCGAGAAAAAATTGGCAACTTTTTATTGCGGCAATTAAGTTTCTTGGAATGATAGGTACTGCGGCCCCGATCGAGTATAAATACAGCCCTCCTCCGAAGCGACGATTGTTAGTTTCTCTTTGCTTCAACTAGAAGCATCAACCCTTCTCGACTGCCAGAGTTGCCATCTCTGTCAACCGTGTGGAAACCAGTTCAACTCTTAACTCTGCTGAGAACGTGGTTCCCACGAAGCCAACAGATCTCTTGCTCAACACGAAAGTCAATTTTGAGGCCTCCCATGAAACTCCCTTCTCGCCGAAACCTGTATCTCCAATACAATTTTTGCTAACTTGCCGAAACGACGGTGTGATGTATCTCACCATGATATCCACGATAAGCAAGTTGAAAATGATAAAGCTCAATCTATATATAGCAGCCTCGGTGAAACGTCACTTGAAGAGGTTGCGATCTCATTCTTGGTCTCCCCATAAACCAAATACAAACTGTATCACAATGTTTGCCCGAGTGAAACACGCTCTACCCTTTTCATAGTACAGATTTTTTCAAGACCGGTTTGATAACCCTCATGCCCTGTGACGAGTTGTCGAAAATGTATCCTAATTTATCAAATCAGCTAATTATTACTTTCTCTACACACTCGCCACCATCCAATCCACCTTCCATTTCTTGCGGCTCCTTCTTAATCTTTCTGCAAAATCCTAAGGACATAAAGAGTCATCATGACGTCAAGTTTCGAGGTGGGCTCCTATTATTCTCATATAAGTCATGCTCATTGAGGTCCTTCCGTGATTAGCCAAATTTCCATACTCTCCGTTTGCATACTAGAAGCGACGTTATCAACGTTATGAATGAACTCGCGAAGCACTTTCTGAAAAATCCATTAGTGTAATAAGGTCTTCGTCTTCTTCATGGATGAGACAAACGACGACGTACCTATTCGTCGCTCCACATCAATTTACATGAACTCACATAAAGGAGGACTCCCAAAACCGCCACTTTCCTTCGCAATTCCTCCCAAGAACAAAAATCATATTATGCAAAACTTCGACGTGTTTAATCTTAACACTTTCCATGTACATCTCAAACTTGCTTCCATTGTGCTCCATGAACTTACTTACTTTTGGTAGGACATTTTATACATGGCTCTTATTATAAAACCCTGTCCTTTCCCTCCGAAGAACAAAAATTTCTCCCTTCATAATTGACTTTATAACGATTTTCGAGTCCATCAGAAGAAAGCCTTTTCCTATCACGATCCATGCATGTGGCCACGCTCTCATGTGCTTCCTCTTTCGATATGGTGATCATCGTCATGATACTCATGATTCATGTTGATGGTGATCATATCATCATTAGTTTGGATTAGCGAGATCACATTTCTCCTCATGGACGACGATGGAGTCTGTGGTTTTTTGAGTCTCAAAAAAATTCATCGAGAAGACGTCCCAGACACTGATCACAGACTCATCTCCAGAGAAACCACTTTTATGCATCTATCGCATTGGATGTTATACGGATATATTTTCAAAATTATGCATTTTTATGCGTTTATTTTTTCGGCTAATTTATGGAGTTTTGTGAAATTGGGCTATAATTATGCTAAATACGGTTTACTTTGCTGTTCTAAACAAGCCTATCTTTTCAACCAAACTAGGGAAGAAA
>JAHZMW010003803.1:0-13341 GCA_027743745.1 Alloscopus bannaensis
GCTTCGCTGCTCAACCATCGGACAGCTGTTAAAAAATTGGGATACTAACAAATAGGCAGATGATGTGGATTTTAGTGAGAAATTACCACCTCGCAGAAAATTATGAGAAAAAAACCCAAAATTTCAGAACTCCGTTGGGTAAAATAATAATCAATTATTATAAATAAGAGCCGAGAATCACACAGGATCCTCTAAAGCTCTTCATTTCACTAGGATTTAAAAAAAATCCTTTCTGGTATTGACTTTTTTGGATATTGTTTGCCGTTCTCGGGACTGACCAGGCAAACATTCATTTTCGGGATTTCGGGGGTGTGGAGTATGAGCTTCACTGCACCACATCGAACTAACGTTCCCATTGAAGTCGGATCCAGTGGCGTACCCACATTCTGAAGGAAGACGAATCTCGTGGTCCAAATTGCACTTTAAGTAGCCTTAGTAAATGCACCAGAGTGACGCTATACCTAAACCAATAAACCATTATGCAATGAGCATTATTTCGATCATTTCGCCTGCTTTTAAATAGTGTATTGTGTGTATTGTATGCATACATATAAAGGATTACGGACACTTATCAGATATACAGTAATATTTACAAGGAAATAGTCGTGAACACACTCAAATTAATACAAACACAGGAAGATTTAACTTAGCTACAAATCCACTCAATTACGCTTCGAAATGTGAGAACTTTATTACGCCTCAAATACAGTGTCGACCTCCAACGAGATTTACTTGTAAATGGCCGGGAGACCGAACTCACAGAGAAAGATATTCGTGTTTGCAGGGTTTCAACCAATTTAACACTGAATATATTACTTATTTTTGTAAATATGCACCTATAATGTCAAGTATTTAAATGCAGCTTTGATAGTACATATTACATTTCATAATTCTTGTCGTCTGGGATCCAAAGGATCCTACATTCCTTTTTGACTCAAAAACACTTTTCTTATTACCGTAAAAGGTTTCAATAAAAATATTTCTCGGTATACGCACTGTGTGACGTATTGATAAAAATCACGCAGATGATGCTCGACGTTATCGACAAACTTTCGATCGTTTTATACTTACACGGACAAATTGTCTTTTACAGAACACAACCAAACTCAAAAAGTTTCTACAAAAAAACCAACTACTTATTCATTTATCACTGCGAAATTTGACTCCCTTTCCTTCTGAATAAAACCAAGCCAGAATAAGTCATGAGTACCAGGCCTGAGTGACCTACACTAGGTCGTTTCTTACTTAAAACGTACGCAAAACTCCGACTGAAAACATGATGAGTATTTTAGTAGCACTAATATTTATACTGGAAAGGAGTTTGTTGTAGATTTTCTTAGATCATCCTTCCATACTTATTTCGATTATCCAAAACACAATAAAATAAAAGTTGATGACAAAGAATAAAGTCCCACCTAAATATCTACCTATAATGATCTACCTATGTACGCTGTCTTACATTAGTTTTGTATTAATTACAACAAGAATACATATGTAGAAATTACTAACACCTTTTCTTTTACCTGCAAACAAATTACTGATATAGTTGCAAGCCTAACATTTACTTAAACTAACGACCTTCCTTTGCCTATGAAAAATCACCGTTTGTAATGCTACTTCGGAGAAACCAGTGCACAGTATCAAATATCTCCTTCGTAATTCCTATACAACATCAACTGACGTACGTACATAAAGTTACTACTGTATTGTTACAACCATTTGAAATTATACTAAACTACCAAAGTGAATTGATAAAAGTGAATTGACAAACAATTGGTAATCATATTAACCTAAGACTGATACAAAACAACTAATTACAAAGAGTTGGACAGACAGTGAGTGTTTAAACTTTACGCCTACGGAACAACATTATAGCATTATATTTCCGTAGTCTGAGCTCCATTTCCTTCATTCATGCTTTCCAGCAGGATGTCAAGCTCATCATTGGGCTCCTTAACTAATTCGTTGCTGTTTGTGAAACACTAAAACGGCAAAGGGAATAGTATGTAGTATGTAGTTAACATTAGTATGCAAAAGCTCCACATAAAATATATACAATAAATATTTAGATACTCACGTAAAATGCAAATCCCAGTGTCCCCAAAATACAGAGGAACAAAATGTAGAAGATCGCTTTCTTTGACTTTGATGCCGACTCGGAGGTCAGATGATTTCCAGTCAACTGATCAGTACCGGTTGTAGTTATTTCCCGATAGGAACGACTCTCTTCGTAGTTCTCAACCATTCGTCGACGAATGGCAGCAGGTTTCATATTGCTAATGGAAAATGATGTCCGAGTTAGTATTGTCTTATACACTAAACAATTTAGTATAGCGTAATATTAAACAAGCACAGCTTCACACATTGGGCATCGATCCCCATTTTCTCCCGTGTGGGACATGTTTCCTCAACGTTCCTATTGGCGTGAGGCTAAAATCTTAATCGCCGGATGCCTACAGGAACGTTCAAAGAAAATGGACCAGACGGCGAAAAAAAGATCACTGCACATTGTGCAGTGCACAATGCACTCAACTTACAATTTGGGACTGGAATATAAATCCGATTCTTGAAATGTGTTTATCTTGGAGTGAGTAAAAGGACCCTGGCGATCTTCTTCGCTTTCTAATGGGATTTCTTCTCGAGCCGCCACTGCAGACAAGAAGAACTTTTAGATATCGCTGTTTGATAGTTGATTCATAATTTATAAGTTTCAGTCGAATTCCGTCTTCTTAATTTAGAAATAGTCTAACTTCATTTCAACGCGAGATCTCATATCGCCTTGCATACCAGCGGAAATATCTGTGACGTAACACATCAACATACACTTTGACGGATATCAAAGTGGCAACTTCTTGCTTTGTTTGATTACTGTTGTGAATAAGTTTAACATTAATTACAATTACTTACAGCGTCTAGGTCTAGCCGGAGTATCAGATTTATGAGAAAAAACCGGAGTAGTTGAAGGGGCTGCTTTTTGGGGTGTTCCTGGGCTGCGAGCTGGAGTTGATCGTTTGGAACTTGAGCGACTGGCTCTTGAAGCAGTTTCAACGGCCTCCTCGCTAAGAGAAACCATTATTTGCACAACGTTGGCACATATAGTATACTATATGTACGCAAAGAAAGGTGCACTGATGTAATGCATAAGTAATGTTTAAACTTACTCGTCACTGTCAGAGTAACCATTTTCAGTATTGCCATTCGTAACGCCGTTAGTTTCATGAGCCTCTAATCCATTTGCAATCCAACCTTCTTGAGCTTCAGGATTTTGAGCCAGATACTCGTCGATCTTCGCAACAGTCCCTTTCTGGTCTGACTCTAAGAAGTCCAACATCATCTTCTGATAGACAGCCCGAGTGGAATCTGAGAAAATGATATGCATTACATTGGAAATTAAATACAGCCTATTATTCTACCTAGCTACAACAATATGCATTCCTTCATGAAATTGAGTTCTTGACAGGCAACTCGAGACTTACCAACAATCGGTCCAGGTTTGCGGTTGCATGCGCTCAAAGCGTCGAACAAATTCTGATCAGACATTTTAGACACCCATTGGAAATACTTCTCATGGAGTGACAGTTTGTCTCCCTTAAGTCAATACAAAATTTCAAATGAGACAAATAAGCTTCGGATTGTAGTGTACATATTCAAAGAGGTTTCAAATCACTATGCTTGAATAATTCTTCCTTATAAAAATTCCTCCTTAATATTATTACACTATCTGCAGCAGCGCAGAATTTCGAGTTAATCTCAAGCATCAACTGAACGTGTTTAAGATACCAAATACACAGGTAGTTGCAAAAAAGACATGATGACTTTTTACTAAATACTGCCGAATCCTGTACTACATTTAAATTATCTCTCAGACCTTCGACTAAAAGTAATTATATCTGTGTACTTGCTTGGTAAATCGGTTGTGGACAATATACAGCAATCTAAGTCCAACAACTTGAGTAATTGAAATATGATTTGGCATTGAAAGAACTGGCACCGTTGCAGCGTCATACTGACACTGTAAGCCGAAACCTTGACAATTTATGGCTCGCAATTAGTTAATCCTTGAATATATCGGGATTTCATGTATACAAATAACAGCCTAATATTTTATGTCTAATATTTTAAAGTAACCTTGTCCAAACTCCTCTCAGTGGATGCCCTTGGTGCAGCTTGTAGTTGTTCCACCTCCGTTTCATCATCGTCCGACGAGAACTCCACGGATCTCGCCTACTCAAACATTGCAAACACAACGACAACTTCATATTGGTATATTGACTCTAAAGTTTGATCGCGAACTTCAATGAACTGTCTAGAATGAGCTAACCTTTTTCAAGGTCTCCGTTGTCACCGATGTGCGACTAGTCCCCTGCTTTTTCATAGTCTCCTTTTTCTGGCTAACCGTTGCCATCTTATTCTTGACAGCTTGTCCCTTTACTTACCTTCCGCTGTGAGCGCCTCATAGTCGAAAAGTGACAAACAAACATATCATCAACCCAATCAGAGTATAACTAATTCTTTGTCATAATCACAAACATGTTCACAACTTGACTTTTACATATGAAAGTCATCAAAGTCTCTTGGTTTCAGATAGTGTATCAAATAAAACTACGCAAATTTTCCTACTTAACTACACATATTGAAATTTCTTTGAATAATTTAATACCTTCTTCCTCAGAGATTAATAAAAGTATTGACTTCTAGAGGTATTTCAAACAACTTTAAAAAATAATGCCGAGCAAATTTCAAACAGGTTCCTCCACACGCACATACACACACGATCCACGATCGGAATCCTCGGCAGTGATTTCTGTGGGGCAAAAATGACGTAGAGCAGACAACTTCGACGACGTGTTGTTAGCGTTCAACAATCCGATCCTGAATGAATGCTTCTCAATAATACTTGCTCAACGTTTTGCGGTGAAAAGTAGAGAGAAAGGGGATAAGCGTATGAGAATAAATGGAGAGAACAAGATTTTCATCTCTCGTTTCGCTCCACCAACAAATCTGAACTCAATAGGCAACATAAATGCATACCTCCTTCATAGTTGTGTTTTATATGACCTGTTGTGAAACGAAAATTTCCACAAAAAAAGTCGATCCGTCTGCCTGTCTGTCAAACTTCAAAAATACACAAGAAACTACCAAAATTTTTGATTTAAAGTGTCCTGGAAATCCATTGAATTGAACAGTTATTCGCAAGAATTACAAATACTGCCTAATCTAAGGTTTCATATCTTTTGTTATCTAACTGAAATTGTTACACTAATCAAAAAGTACTAAATTGAGCAACTTGACAATTTCCAAGCAAGTTTAACATGCCAGCAAGACTTTACTATTTAGAAAGACTATTTTTCTTAAAGCCGGTTTAGTTATAATAGTGCACATTAAGATCATTAATGTTGAAGAGTTTCCTTTCAGAATACATGCTTGACGCAGTGGTATTTTTGCAATAAAATAACCCTCAACATTCTAATAGACTAAGTAGTACAACCTATAAAAACGGCTCAGTGACATAAAAATCTATAAAATGCGCATTCATTGCAATTTGCAAATGCCTGACCTTCGTTACATTTGTTTTTACTCATTAATCGTCAATGATTCATGATGTAAGCTTACCCCCAATCGGCACCTCCTGAATACCTGTTTACAACCGGTTTATTTCTGCACCGTCGTCGGCTTTCCGTGAGACTGTCCCGCTGCTGCCTCTCCTCCGAGATAAACCCATAAAATCTGCATCTCCCTTTCTTATGAATTCCTGCGACAGCTCTCTCTACCTTTACGACAACACCAAAGAAACAGAGCAAATGCACCACCTAAAATCACACAAACGAGACCGGATTCACCGGGTCATCATCATCATATTATCGTGGAGATAATCAATTTTTTATGAACGAAAGAATGCGTCTCGGCCAACCAGAGACTACTCTATGGCTGTGCTTTGTTTGTGCGGCAAATCAGCCAAAACAAACTCCGACTTTTTTCTCGTGAAGGTGAAGGTGAGAAGAAGGTAAAGTGAGTACGCACAACAACAACACAAGTCACAAGTGGAAGAAATTTTGAGGATTGTTTTCAGATCCTGTCGATTGGTTATCAGAGGTTGTCAGGTCCTGACAGGTGAGCTTCAGTCACGACGACACGGTGACTACTGCTGAGAGTGGAAAGAAAAATTTGCTTTTATTGTGTCGGAAAAGACGACGGAGAGTTATTTGTTTTTCTGTCAGTTTTAGTGACGGAGGTTGGATCGGTTAGCGATGGCTTCAAAAGTCAAGGACGAGGCTGAGAAGGCGCCCAGGGTCGAAATTAAGTCGGAGTTGGAGTGGATTCGCTTCCGGGAGGAGACACTCGGGGCGGCCGCTTATCAGGAGCCAGCTGGCGCCAAGCTGTGGCGGAAAATGAAGGAGAATCCGTTTGTCCCTATCGGTAAGATCGGATGGTTGACCGTCACCTGTTGGTCATCATCAGTTATTCAAATTATTTTTTTTGTGATTGTTTTCAAAGGTCACGAATGGTGTGGTTTGATTTGTAATGATTCGTTATTTATTAGGGGCTTTTGCCACGCTGGGTGCTCTCTCATATGGTTTGTGGTGCTTCCGTCAAGGTCGCGGTCGGGAATTCTCCTGGGATTCGCGTGGAGTACTACTAGTCCTGGAAGTGGCAACAGTGGCATTGGGGTTCAAAACGCACCGGTCACTTCAAGTACTGCAAAGTCTTGAGTTTCGCTGAACAATCCAATTTCTGTGAAAATCTAATTGTACAATATTTTCCTTCTGATTGTTTTCTGGCGATGTATAGTATCAATTTCTAGTACCGTTGTATAATATCTTGAAGTCATGTCAACAAAAATTTGTATTAAATCCGAAAACCAATTGTAGTTTGGTTGGCTCTGTCAAGTACTTTTGGTTGAGTGTAGAGCAGCTAGTCACAATTTTATTTGCTTAAGTGAATTGAAGAAGTTGAAAGTACAAATTATAAGAGTGGGTTGGCAAAGTTCTCGTTTCGTACTATTAGCAGGGATGCCGTTACGTGTACCTTAATTACATTAATATCTTTCTGTTTTCCAAGCGCTACGAATCAAACTATATTTCCTGAGATTCATGCATTTAGAGAGGTGCTATTCGTAGACTTGATAAATTCGGTATCTATTTGTAACTCATCTCACTTATGCACTACATGATGAACCAAAGTTATTGAATTTAGTTTTTTATGTTGTGGCACAGATAGTAGAAGTAGGTGTGTCGATTGAACTGTTTTATGAATATATTTACAGTATAATTATTCTTGTAGATTTTTCTAGAGGTCCGAATGGAATTTCATATATATGAATAGTCAACGCTCAGATTCGGGATAGAAAGTATGGAAGTATTGGTCTTCAGTGTTCTCATTCGACAAACCAATTTTGAACTGAAGCTAGGTAACCTTTCAAAAACTACAATAAATATATTTCGCATAGGACAATTAATAATATGCCATTTTATATCGCGGACATTGAATATACAAGTCACGGAATGCTTGTGACAAGTGGCTGATAAAATTTTTTAATTTTAATACATACACAGCTTACGAGAATAATTATGCGGTATGATAGCTGTCTGTCGGTTACTTTATATATTATAAAACCAGGGTATATTTAGTTTTCCCGAATATATGTCGATGGCTAGTTAGAATTGTAATTACCAGAGTTGTTTACCTGAGAAAGTTCTCATAGTCTTTAAAACAAAACAAAAGCAATTTTAGATAAAAGAATTTCTAAAAATAATTTTCCGTAAAAAAATTAACGTATTTACATTACCGACCCTCTAGTAATGACGGAGCATTTTATTTCAAAACTGTTTATGCATTTTCTTAACTATTGGAACTTGAAAAACTTTGAATAACAATCAGCGACCAAACAAATCGAAAATGTTGTCCTCTCAGACACTTTCGTTATGAATACAGAAAGCAATGTTGCAATTATCTGGTTTGATTATTTTAATTGCGAAAAATACGATTCTCTCATACGATTTGCTATTACTAAAACAATAACATGCTAAGTACCTTATGCAAACCACAGTGGCAACCATTCCAGTTACATCAACAATTATTTTACCATGTGCCTACAGCAAATTACAGGAAATAGTAAGCTAGTAAGCAATCAGCAGCAAATTAATGCTCACATCCTCATTTCCAGTACACTTCATGTGTCTCCGGTTTTAATTTTAGCACTGCTAATCATTCAGGCATAGCAAACGCAAGGTTTTGGTTTGAGGTATGAATATTCCTTGAAATGCAAATGGTGTGCAATCACGATATCCCGCATTCATTGAATGATGCACTACGATTGTATTATGCTCAGCGAGTTTCATGGAACTTTAAGAACGCAAACTTTCAAGGTTTACGAATACCATTTGCTGTGATTCATTGTAGCCGCGTGGTGAGCCAGCAATTAACATTTGTTTTAGAGTGCTAGAGCACTCTCGTACGTAACCACCACCACCTCGACATCACAAATTAGCAAGAACAAAGTTGCCAAGATGTGCACTTCTAACTTTTATGAATCTCTCTGCCTCGTGTGCATCCCCACGAAAGAAACCGCTGTGCTCGCACAAAAATTTGTAGACCGTACGACGTAGCAATGCATACCTCTTTACTTTGACCTTGCGTACCTTTCCAAAAAACGTTCTTAGTTGTGGTTATATTCCATCATCATATCATGATTCATATAAATCACACAAGTGGATTGTTAGCCATTGTAGACTCGTCCCGTCAGAAGCCCTACATACCCACATTACTATCATCATCATCATCATCATCATCATCATCACCACATTATTCCAATTCCAGATTCAATATACGAATTATACATAATATGTAGTCGAAAAAATGCGAACTGTTTGCGGTCGAATTGCGAGGTGTTTCATAAAACGCTATACATTTTGTACTTGTAAAATACTTGCATGTATATATGTATACTATATATATGGGTATAATAACTGATGAGTTGACGCTTTCTGTATAAAATTCTCCACAAAAAGGCACCTGCTTTTACACATCATGACTCATGCATACAATTACCTGCAATTGACACAATGTAAGCACACCTGGTGTAAAAAAAGGTTCTCTCTTCCCCTTCCATCCCTGTGATCGTTTTTTAAAGGGTTGAGCTCTAGCTGGACTAGACTGATGTCTAGTGTCTAGATATAGCATAACATTTTTACTCCCTACACACACGCTAAATTCTTAAAGCTGCGTATAATATACATAACTGAAAACGAAGAAAGGAGCACTCACGCAATACTACGACGTGCATTGTTGTTACACGCACAAGAAAAGGCATACCCCCATTTCACATTACAGGTTGCCTGGTTTCATACAAGCAAGGTGTCATCATGCTCATGATGATGTGCTGGCTCTTAATACGTTAAAAAGTAAAAGGGTTTCTTGGCCATGGATTTTTTAAACCGAGCTGCATAATATGTTGGATGAGATGATGATATTACTCACACTCTGGTATGTGTGCAGGTTACGTTACGATTCTCATCATTGGTAAAAAGTTTACATAGGTAATCAAGAATAGAGGTTCGACAACGACTCGTCATCCATTGTTTGGGTACAACAAGCAGATTGACTGAGAACGACGGCTCTCTCTCACTCGCTCGCATAATATAGAGAAAACGACCATTTTGCATTATTACAGAAGTTGTTATTGTCCACGCACATTCAACATTCAAGAGCGAGAGGTATTTTGTTGTAACGAAGTCAAGTTTTGAAGTGTTATACATTTCATGATGCGATAAAAATAAGGTATGAGTAAGCAAACGATCGTTGTGTTTTTTCTCTTATTTTTGCCAATATATATAACGAACAACTGCGTTGGTTATGTGCGAGTGTGACGTGACGATATAGGAGACAAGGGTTAATAGAGTGATACGCAGACAGGGAAGAAAACCTTTGCCATTCATGTTTTTGTTCGTTAGTTGTTTGTAAGAAGGGGACGCAGACGCTCTCACGAGAGAAGACAAGGAATTTATTGTAGCACATTGTGACTACCTGGGATAACACGGCTCTTTTTACTTCTCCTTGGGGTTTGTGAACTACGCATTCAATTCACCTGCATAATATTTTGTTTTATATGTGCAACTTTAACTGAGCCTTTTCCTCCTCCTTCATAATAATACTTGAGTGCGAAAACGTCGTCAATTTTCAAACCTGTAATAGTACATACACACTTTCATGGGAATAATAATATAGTTGAGAAAAAATTAGTGTACAGGGGCTCTACAAGTTTCCATTTGCGGCTTGTATTTTCACTCAATTGATGTACAGTTAAATGTGTGCAAACTCTCATCCCACTTTCGTATTTTTCACATTATGCTACATTTCTCATTGAATTAGAATCGCTGCGAAAGTTGATGCAAATGTGCTCAATACAGTATTACCTTATTTTGAGCCACTACACACTTTGTAGTTTGCATTTTGTCGTACTTGTCGCAAGTGTTAGTTTACTTTTTGCACAATTTTTCTCACGAAAGGTGAAAAATAGAAGACAAGCATCCCTCTGTACTGAATTGTAAATGTATTATTTTATTTATAGTGTTTACGCTTGACTAGTGTGCTTACCGTAAACCTTCACCGTGCGTAGCAGCAAAAGTCTGAAAAAAGCTTGTATGAATTTTTTTCTGTTCTCGTAGCAAAATCGATCTCTCTGAACAAACACTGTCATGCAAAACCATAGAAAGGAAAAGATCGAAAAGTATATAGATATATGAGTTGTTCGTTCAGTGTTAGCATTTTAAAGTGGTCTTGCTTTCTTAAACCCAACTGGCTTTGACATGTGTCCTTCAGAGAAGTCAGGGAGGAATTCATACGCACGCCATAATATGCACAGTAGCAGCTTGGCATGCAACTGATCGTGATAATAACGAAGAGCGTTTTGTTGTGGTATTGATTTCAGAGAGACAGAGAGAGTGGATTTGGAAGACTTTCCAGCACGACCAATACAGTAATATATATGTTATATTCATTTGCTCACAGTTTGCCAAAAAGTGACCTTTACGACTCCACCGAGGTTTCTCAGACTCAAGTACAACGGAGAAATCGACGAGGAGACTAAGCCTGTCATATTCTCCGACGGAGAAGTTAAGTGTCTGACTACAAAAAGCTGAGAAAGCTAGTGTCACACAGTTGGAGGACCATTTTAGAGAGAGAAAGCAGAGTGTTCTAGACGGAAAGTCATCAGAAGTGACGCGTGGAAGCAACGGTTGACTGACGCAATATGCATAAGAAAATCCTGCACATCGTTGCCATCGTCGTTGGCATTCTTGGCTGCACAGTGGATTTGACAGGTAAAAGAGTAAATCTTCTCACAGTTATTACAAACAAATATTGAGTCTTGCGGTTGTCAAATGGGCTTTAAATCCAAAGGTGTTGTTTGTTGAAGCATTTGCGTCATGTTGTTGGAGTTGAACAGTTTTGTTAAGCGGTATGTGTTGAATATTATGATGACCATGACTTTTCATATGGTTGCGATGCGAATTGTCGCATGGGAAAGAGAAGAGTCA
This sequence comes from Alloscopus bannaensis, assembly GCA_027743745.1. Lineage (NCBI taxonomy): Eukaryota > Metazoa > Arthropoda > Collembola > Entomobryomorpha > Entomobryidae > Alloscopus > Alloscopus bannaensis. The sequence continues at coordinate 11,535 of JAHZMW010003803.1, forward strand.
AAGTTTTTCGTTTCGTTGTGCTTGCAGCAACGGAAGTACTAAAGTCAAAAGTAACAATAATTTGTGCATGCACATGCGCCAAAAATCGTGCTTATCTCATTTTCAAAATGTGGCCTTGTATGGTAAATGCCAACCTGAGGGAATTTCTGCATGATTTTAGGCACATTACACAACGAAGCAAGATGATTTTTTTAAAACACAGTGACAAAGTAATGATTTAGAATGACTGCTTAATATTATATTGTTGTACGCTATTTTTTTATAAAACGATAAAAGTTGCCAATCTATGTATGTATATTCTAGTCAACCTCTTTTGTGTTATGGGAATGACATATTCATTACACACTGCATGAGTTGTAATGAATATGTTAAGCTTTGTAATTCAAGTTCTTCATTTTTCGGTAAAAATCTGCAGGCGGAACTGAATGCTACCGATGCGACTCCTTGAAAGACACTGGTTGTGAAGAAGACTATATTGTGAACGACACGCTCGTCCAATGTGGACAGCACTCATCCTACTGGCGTGGAGATCAGAATGTGAATCGCGAGATCACAGTGATTAACTCAGCGCCCAGAACATGTATCAAGGAAGTTACCATATTTCTTAACCCACCCAAGTATGACCCTGACAACCGATGTACGTCCAATACATGGAATTTAAAATACAGATTACACATACATATTATGTATATACTTTTTCAGGTATATTCATATTTGAAAGCTTTGTTTTAACTCCATATAGTCAACCGCCCCTTCGTCCGTCGAGACTGTGGATTCACTATTCAGCAAGGCTACCGCTCTGGAAGGGACTTGATTGACGACTGCGAAGAGATTGAGGTGACCATTCAAGGCGTTCAGGGAATTAAGCGAACATGTTTCTGTTCCACCGACAGATGCAACTCGGCATTCAGCATAAGGTCAACTTGGGTTACACCTGCGCTCGTCGGGATCCTTCTTTTACAGTTGTCAGCATTCATTTTGTAAAACCTTTTTCAGGATCAGTTCCACCAAATTGTGCTTCACTCTGTCTCTCTGGGATTTTTAAACTTTTACTTTCACTTTTTTTCGGAATAGTCGACAATATGCATTCACCAGAAACATTGACAACAAATGGTACAACTCATCAAAGTTTCCAATACTTTATTTAAAAAACAAACCTTTGTGGAAATTTGAAAATGTGGGTGTCTGTGTTTCTCAAATCTTGATGAATTCACAACGACGTACAAGTAGTCCGATAGTATTTACAAAACATGAAGTAATAAGGATCGACTTCAAATAATATGTAAACTACGCTGCGACATGTATTCTGCTGGATGCGTTTTATGCGTATTTCAGTTGTAGTGCTCAGAGTACCAGTTCTGCATTTCATCCATCGACTCTTTTCTGTAACCATGGAAATATTTAACTTTATTTCTGCTGCTGAGATTTTTGATGAAGCATTAGTTTTTTACAGAATTATCTCCAAACATCTTTTTTCCACGGGTTTCTAAAAATTCAGTGTAATTGACGAGCAATGTCATAATAATATTAATTAATGAGGAAAATTCCAGATCTATATGAATATGCGAGTTTTTTGCTTGAGCGAGTATTTGGACTGCGTTTTTGGAGTATATGTACATGTATTATTATTTTACGTATAAAGCAGGTAGGATGTTTATGGTAATCGGACTTTCTCCAGTGTATTTTTCCCAGTGAGCCGGTCCCCGGTGGTCCCACCCCGGTGTAACCCTTCCCCGGTGTAACCCTTCCCCGGTGAAACCCTTCCCCGGTGTAACTCTTCCCCGGTGTAACCCTTCCCCGGTGTAAC